>AWUE01020904.1:0-59666 GCA_001974825.2 Corchorus olitorius | reverse complement strand
GTCTTGTGCCACTGCTTTATGCTAAAAGAGAAATAGCAAAGAGTTAAAACCAGTAATTTTTAAGTGCAAGGATTAGTGTATGTTATCCACTTGAATGGATATGGGGTGTTATTTTGTTGTATGCCACCACTTAGGGTACCCTTTTGTCAACAATGTCTATCTACAACTTTCTTGGTTAGAATTTATGCATCTAGAGGTGGAGGAAGGATGACCTGGCTCAACAATTAAACTTGCCTAAAGCCTTAGAGTAGGGGTGCAGTCTCATACGTTGATGGTCTTACTGTATTTATCTCCACTTAATAGAAAAACTCATTATTGCTTTTTAAAAGGATACAAAAAAGGAAAGGAAAAAAGAAAAAGTGGCTGCTTATTTGTATAGCCAGCTATTAACTTTAGAGTAATGGTCCTATGGACTCGAGTCCGTGGGAGTTACCACGCAACCGAGGCTAAATCACACGTATGATCATAAATTGATGTGAATTTTAAAGTTTACCCATATAGTATTTTAAATGAATTTTTAGTTTGAAATGTGAAATTTTTTAAAATGTTGTATTTATTGAGGTAGAAGTTCAACATAAAGTTTCGTACCAAATAAAATTTTCTTTTGTTCAATTAAGGACATTAATAATTAAGATACGATTTGAACATGAAGTTTAACTCCAAATAAATTTTTTATTTATTTTATAGGTAGATATGGACTTCTAAACATTGGGTAAACTTAAAATTTACATCAATTTATGATCATACGTGTGATTTAGCCTCGGTTGCATGGTAACTCCCACGGATTCGAATCCATAGGACCATCACTCAAACCCCATACCGAAACCCCCAATCATCAATAAGATCCAAATTCAAAAAGCCTAAACTTTTTTTATTGTGAGGTCTAATGTGTCTGGATGAGGATATTCAAGAGGGATATTCATTTTGATATGGATTTTTTAAAATCTAAATTTAAAAAACTTGGTTTGGCAAAATTATAGTTGGGTTTTTAAATATATGGGGAAATTAGAGAGAGATTTTTGGAAGACCCAAAGCCTCACTTCAAAATCCATGTAAGATGGTGTCTTTTCAAAAATTCTCTTCTTTTTAACTTAACCACTACATTAACTTAGGGCTGTGCAAGAACCGACCGAACCGAATAAACCGATCGAACCGAACCATAAATGGTGCAAACGGTACGGTGTAATCGATTTTTCGGTGTAAATCGGTGTGGTGCTTCAGTGCAATCGGTTTCTTGGGGTCGGTGGCGGTTCACTAGTGAACCGCCACCGACCGAAAAACCGACCTATATGTATTATATATTTTTTAATTATATTATATATATATATATATTTGCATTTATAATTTATTATTATATATAATATAATATAATATATATATATATAACTAAACCCTAATATATATATATATATATGTATATGTATCAGAAAACAAACAAATTTCTCTCCGCCCCCCCTCATATCGTCTCTGCCTCTCTGGTTCTCCTTCTTCTTCTTCCTCCCTTCTTCTTTCCAATTGCCTCTTGCATGCACCAGCAGGCAGCAGCCATCCTTGGGGAAAACCTTTTACCTCATCACACCCGTTCAAATTTTATTCTCTTCTTCCCTGAAACTGATAACCCAATTCGATTTTGGGTTCAATTCCTCCCAATCAGGTATTTCTTTTTTAAACTTCAAAGCTTTTTTTGAATTCTGAGATTGGAATTGTTGCTGGATTTGATGGGGTTATTGACTTATTGTTGCTGGATTTGATGGCTAGTGGTGAATGGTGATGGGCATATTCAAGATCTGGATTTGAAGAGCTTGATTTGCCTGAGATTCCCTGTTCCCAATCTCCTGAAGTTCAGACCGACACCGACCGACACCGACCAAGGTCGATTTCCGTCGGTTCCAATACCAGTCGGTTCGGTGCTCGGTGTAAAAAAAAAGAGTGTCGGTTTTGTCGGTCTTAGGAGAATGCACCGACCGACCGCACCGAAACCGACCGATGAGCAGCCCTACATTAACTAACTTAAATTTTTATATTTTTTAACTTAAATGATGAAAATGTACTTTAAAGGGATATATTTTCACTTTTAAATTTTAATAAATATATATATATTATTACAAATCCAATGATATCCATATTGCATATTTTTATTCTTCTAATATTTTTTTATAATTAAATATATTATTTTATTAAAAAAATTCTCAATACCTCACAATCTCTTTTTAAAATCTCCATTCAAATTAAGATTTTTAAAAGCTATCATTTCAAAATGACACATTTCAAAATTCTTTTTTTAAAAAAATCTTTGAATTTTAAAAATTTCCCATCCAAATACACTCTAAAAACAAAAAAGAAATCCTTCAAAACTAAAACCTAATCAAGAAATTAGCATAATCTAAACAATTTCGATGAGATTATCTACTAATTTTCTTCGATACTTTTCATAGAGTGAATAGTTTTTTCGCTATCTTTCAATCAATAAAACTTGTTTGGCTAATTATTCTAGTTTCAAAGTTGATGTGTCAACTTTCTATTGGATCACGTGTTTTACACCATGCATATACTACACGCGCTAACGGCAGCTGACAGTTGTCCTCATTTGGCTTGTTTTTGAATGGTTTGGTCCTGATTTGGAGCTTTTCAAAGGTTTGGTCCTGAGCTGGGCAAAATAAGAACTGTGGGTCCTGATTTTGGCAATTAGCCAGAGAATAGAACTTTGGTAAAAAAAAGAATAGAACACAAGTACAGTTAGAGGTCATGGCCGTTGTTGGCCCCTCATAAATACACATATGATTTAATGCTATTCCACGCAAACACGCCGTAACCGATATTCCACTCAATAATTTTCCATATATAAACGTATAAAAACAACCAATAGTTGAATTATGATATGGATCCCCATCACCCTATTTACAAAACACCACCCCTCCATTCTGATCTTCCTTCCTTTTTAAAAAGAAAAATATTGTAATTTTCATTTATATAAATGAAATTACAAGATAGTAACTAGAAATTATAATAGGTGGAAAAAAGTAATCGTTCTTTGCGTTTAGATCGTGATTTTGCTTCACGACCCGAGCTATCTTGATGATTTGAAGTCTCAAACCTTTTTCATAAGTCTCTAGCATGTGTGATACCCCTTCGCTCTCGTTTCTGTATAATTTAATCAACAGAAAACTTTCAAAAGCGACACAAAGATGAGTGATTCGAAAACTCGATCCCTTGATTAACCCGTGGATCACAAAGTAAAATCATATCAGAACTAAGATGAATTGTCTTCAATCTATGTAAACTCGGAGATACACTAACTGAGTGTGACTAACTAACTGACTCAAACTCAACAAACAGACTCAAAAAACTCAACTAACCCAACAGATCTACAGATCTGAGGAGAATATTCTGAACAAAGGAAAAAAAAAACAATAAAATCAAGAACTTGGGGAGAGAAAAGGAGAGGGGGCGGCTAGGGTTTAATTATAGCACATAATGCTCCCTCTTAATGTGTGCATCATATGTTAGGTACTTGTTATCATTTTCTTGATTCTGATACATCTTTATAAATCTTAATTTTTCTAACCCTTAAGCTAATATTTTAATTTTAATTTGGACTAAACTAAGTGAATTAGTTATATATTTTATTTCTAAAACCCTATAACAATATTATTAATTATGTAATTTACCCTTGAAATAAAAATAAAATTTTAATTTGGGGGTGACATTAGTTTTGTATTTTATTTATAAAACCCTATAACAATAAATTATTAATTTTGAAATTTACCCTTAAAATAAAAATAAAATTTTAATTTAGGCCTAAACTTAGTGAAATTAGTTTTATATTTTATTTCTAGAACTCTATAATAATAAACCTTTAATTTCATAATTTATTCTTAAAAATTAAATTTCTTTTATTTCAGGGGGAGACTTTGGAGGGGCAAGAGGAATTATTCTCTGACAAAGAAAGAACTGAATTTCCAGTAACCACTCCATATTCATACCACAACAAAACCAGTTTTTTAGGTTTTACAACACATTCTCTTCTGCTGCCTGCTCCGAGTTTCTTCCTTTTGCAAACTCAAATTCCTTTGCAGGATTAGATCTTTTCAAGACAATATAGCATAACAATGTAGAGGCTATATAATAGCCATTTCTGTAGCCTCCGGATTCAAAGTTGTAAGAGACCAATGCTTTCGCAATTTTGCTTGAAATAATTTCTTTCATTTTTGTTAATCCTTTATTATTCTTTAAAAATAAAAAAAAAAAAAAAAAAAAATCATCAATATGCTGCATGATTTACAAGATTTTATTGTATTTCAATAAAAAGCCAACTTTGAAATAATGGAACAGGCACAAGATTGTCAATGGAAGAGGCAAGTTGAAGACGACGACAACAAGAAAAATAAAAAGCTAATTTATGTTCTATTCTAAACCAGTTTTCTGAATTTCCAACCATAGTACTTAGAAGTAACGTACAACGACTCCACATAAAAGGGAAGCAAAGAGAAAATAAAGAACTCCCAAGTCGATTGAAGAAGGGTTTTAGAAAGCATCAAAATTATTGCATCTTCATGATCAAGAGAACAAACTTTTGCATTGCTGAGGGGCTGATCATCTAGGCCATGAAATTCTGAACTTTCTGGAGCCTGGGGTAACTGGTTTTCTTCTGAAGTACTTTCACGATTGCCCCCATTATCCTTTGGTTGGTCATCACCATCCTTTTCTTTATCATTTTCTTTGCTAGGGCTCCCACCAGTGCCATCTTTTGGGATGCTCCGAACCAAATCCGGCTGAGCTTCTACTCCAACTCGTCTCAAGTGCAGCTGCCGTGATTTAAATACCAGTTGAAAATGACCATTTTCTTGGCATATTGACAGTACTATAATTATGAAATAAGTCCTGTGTGCATATGGCCATGTTAAATACCTGAAGATGCAGGTTGACTTCATCTGGGCGGGAAAGAAATGGGAAATCGCCTCCTGTTTTCAGATAAGCTCGCCTTGCACCTGGATACCTCTCACTCAGCTGATCTTTGAGTGGTTGAGGAATTGCAGAGTAGTCGTTTGTCTTCAGGCAAACCATGTCAACAATAGAGCTATCAGGCAAAGCTTATCATTCCCCTTCAGGTATCAAAAACTGAAGGGAAAAACTTTCTAATATGAATACAAATGTTGCAAGGAAATCATCTTGTGATTTTAAAACATTTATAAAGCAATGCAGCTAGGAATTTTGGCATGTTAACCTGCAAATTAACTCAAAATATCTAAAAATGGTGGAATCAACAAAATAGTTTTAAAATATCGCAGTTATAGAAGTAGAAATACATTTAATAATCTTTTTAAGGAAAAGATTGATAGTGTATGAAAAATATGGAAACCGTCTTTCCTATTTCTCCTCATCCAACTTAGCAAAGAAATTTTATTTCCAGTAAAAGCATGAATACTCAAAACATGTACATGTGGTGAGCCCACGCACGACAAGAAAGTTGCAGACAACTTACGTCCATTATAGTAATAAATGAATCTGATAGCAGAAGAGGTCCAACCGAAGCACTATCAACTGTCAAAGTCAACCTGGATGCCAAGTCTTCTCTTGAGAGTGTTTCAACCTAAAATGATTGTCACATATGCCATCAGAAAGAAAGCAATCTCTATTTGACAGCAAATTAATTTGCAATTTAAGCAACAAAATACAGAATGCAGACGGAAAGAGAGAGAATGAGAACGATTTTATGTTAACAAACTGTGTAGAGTTTCACCCAACATAAAGCTGATGTACAAAATGGATCCACAATTTCTTTTTTGGCCAGAAAATGGATCCACATTTTCTAGAACTAAGTTAAAAACCTGGCAAAACTACAGTTTTCTTCAGTGCAGTGACATTTTTGTTGTCACAATTAGATATGAATAGCAAACCTTTTGATATTTAGATTAGTTTCAGTGAATCGGTTTTTGGTTTGATTTTAATAACACTACCTTGTGGTGAACCATACATGTAAATAAATAATGGCTGACAAAGGATAATACTTGTAGTTAACTATTACTCTTTGTGGTAGGAAAGACTTTTGATAATTTCTGCTACAATGTGAGACAGTTCCAGATTTCTTCTTCATCTGTTTCTCCTTACTTTTTATCCCCATTATTCCTGATTTTTAAGCTAAGAACTTTGCATTATAAATGGTTTACAGAAACATGAAGAGCTTTCCCTTGCCCCAGGATGACAAATTCTAACAGACAGAGGATGCAAATTCACTAGTTAATTGATATGATGACAATGCAACTGTTGAGAGGACCAAAAAATGAACTGTGCTTTGGAGAACTATGAGGCATGCAGTAAGGATTACTTAGAGAATACATATGAAGCCAGAACAAGCTAGTCGATAAGCAACTCATATAGAATGACAGAACCAAAAATACAAATAAAGTAAATTGCTGCGGGTATTCCTAGAAACTTACCTGTGAAACAACAAAGTCCACAGAATCAGCGATAAAAGGTTCATGAGGGCCATCACGAATTCCTGTTAAGACGTATCGTTTCAACAAAAAGGATGGGGTCCAACCAACACTGCATGTGCCAAGTTAATATCTTGAGGACAAACTCATATTTACATGCAATATATAATACGGATCATGCAAGGAGAAAAACCAAGATATTATTGCCAGAACTACAAAATAGAACAGAATAATATGAATTAGACCTAATATCCAAGAAAATGTATTGAAATGATTAAATTTATACCATAAAGAGACTAGTTTACATAGAAAAATGCATGTGAAAGCAGAATGAATACACTTCTCCTGTCAACCAAGAAATTCATGTATGCAATCATGTGATAAGTAATAGGGAAATCACTTATTGCAATGATATTTGTTCTAACTTGATGCCCCACTAAGCTGCACACATTCAATTGTTTGATTTTAACAGTGCGAATGAATTTACAGCCCTGTGATAGGATCTTATGCAAATGAATCAGTAATTAATGCATAATCCAACAAATGAATCAATTTTGATTTATATCCAGCCAAGAGTTGAATACAAGGAATCTGAAGACATACATAGGTGCCCAAGGCATTGAAGATGCAAAACTGCGTGTCTCCATAAACGTATTTGATAGAATTAGGGACTTAACCCGTCTTGGACGATGTTGCGCAAAAAGTTGAGCTAGGAAGCCTCCAAGGGATGTACCATATAAATGTACCTGGAAAGGACAAGTTTCTCAGTCTGAGTCTTCTAAACAAATGTAACTATTCTACTGCTACCATTAGCTTGATGGAAAATATTATCCAACAGTAAACGCAGCCAATCAGGATAAGATTGTCATTCTACAACCATGCAACAAACTTATTATGAAACTAACAAAATTATATTATGAAGGCACGTTTCAGAAATATATAACAGGAAAATTAAATATAATACATGCACTGAATAGGACTAATAGTTGCTGAAGTACAGAAAGAATGAAAGATAGATTGGACTCTTACATGGTGAACATCAATTGCATCTAAAAATTTTTCAAAACTTTGAATCCACTCTTGATGATTCCAAACATGTGGGATATCAACAGAAATCACCCGGTAACCCTGGACATTTGTAAAATTTAAATTAGACTTAACAATAAATAAATAAATAAAGTCTTCAAAATAGTCTGAATAATATAATATAGTTGACAACCTTCATGGACAAGGACATGATCTGTTTGTAGTAGACATCTGCTGTCCCTGCAGTTCCAGGAAGACATATGAGTGGAGGAACCCCTTTGGGACCAAAATCATAATAGCGCCACTGCTTTGTGCCAATCTGTGAGAGAAATAGAAAAACTCTTAATATGAGGTTCATCGCAATTAGTAAAATGTAAAAGCGGAGTCCCTCTCCATGTCCCCTTTCAAGACATATGCTAAACAACATATATAACTCACAAAATCTGGTGAAGTATGCTAGACTTCAAGTGATAACATTAATAAAATGCATGGAACTAATCAGAAAATCAGACTACACCTTCAAGTGATAACAGCAAAAAAGAAAATTAAATACGGTCCTTAAAAATGATAATCTGTGGAAGAGGAAGTGCCTTAGCAGTCCTGTGCGCAGAATGTACTGTGATGTATGGTTGACAATAATATGTGGAATAGAAGTTGAGTGTGTCACAAGATTGGATCAATGACTTCAGGAGATATCTACGGGTTTCTGGAGCAAAAGGAAGAAAACAAGGAAATGTTTGTCTAGGATTGTGTTTTCTTGCTGTATAATTTGGAAAACAAGATGTGGGTGTGAGGAGCAGATTGGTAGAAAAGAACTTGATGTTCATTTCACTATCAGAATAATTATAGACTCTATAACAGAGTTACTGAGGTCAATAAGGAGAAGGTTGCAGCATATAGTAGCATTAGCCAAACAATGACTTTTTCCAAACCTTGAAAAGGATGCTTAAAGATTAAAGCCAATGGAGCTTTTCAATACAAAGACCAACCATGGAGGGGTAGGGGGTGTATGCAGAATAAGAATGACCAGTTAAATGATGGAGTTCGGAAGAAAATTAATGCTGGCAGCAGAAGGCATTTAGTGAAGACATTAATTTGGCTGTGATTAAAAAATTATCAAAACTTTATACTAGAGACTGATCCTAAAGTACTCTAAAAGTTTGAAAGCAAAGAAGAAGCACCAATTTTGGCAAATAAACCTGAACCACAAGATATTGTTCATGGTCTAGAAGACTGTCCGTCATTAAAGTAGGGTGATCATACGAGGTACCTTAGTGTCTAATTTAGTTTTATGTTCGTAGGAGTCTTAGCTGGTCATGTTCTTGTTGCATTCAAACATTGAAAGTATGAATGAAATCTTTTCTTGGTGCCAAAAAAGAAAAATCCATTATGATAGACAGAAGATCAGCGACACACTACACATCAAAGCTAAAAAGCGCATAACCATAAGAGTGAAAGTTCAAAGATAATACTAAGAAAACTCTAGCACTGAGACAAATCAGACACCTACAAACTGCCCAATAACCCACGGTTTACAAAAATAGTAATCCTCGGCTATATAACAAATTCATAGTATATTGCACCAGATAAATTTAGTAGTACCATAACCAAAATCAAGCCAATCGAAATCCAATACAAAATTTAGTTCAAATGAGTAGAAACCAAAGCTCAAAGGTATCCTAACTTACTAAAAGCAAATGATATTCACACCAAGCATAATCTAATAAACTATAAATAAAGCATACAATTAAGAAAATCCAAAGCCAGAGGAACAGTTCGCTATCCTGACATCAGAATTCTTCATAACATTCTCAGAATAATGCACCATAGCAAAATCAAAAACATACCCACTAACGAGGCTAAACAGTAAACCCGAGATCGAAATTATATAAAATCATGAAACAAATAGGAGCAAAAAATGTAAATCAAATAAAAAAAAAAAGGGGGGCAAAATTCTTACAGGGATCTTGTTAAGAGGGACTTGCGACTTAAAGTGGATGTAATCTCCGGGCGCCGAGAAGACGCCTTTCATTGCTGAATCCACTTACTCCACATTCATCTCATTCGATTCTTTTGCTTTGAATCAATATAGTCAATCGATCCAAGATCTCTCTCTTATTATTGTCTCTAACTTTTTCTAGTATTTATTTTTTTTTTTGGAAGAAAGTATTTATTGGTTTTTCTTTCCAATTATTATTATTTTTTTATTCTCAATTTTAATTTGACGAGTAGCCGAAAGAAACCAACTCGGCTTAACAGTGGACTGACGGAAACGTTTCTCAACTGCCTGTCAGCTTTGTCTTTTTTTATTTTTATTCTTTTGCCAGAGCGTTATGTACGTAGCAAAAAAAAAAAAAAGTGACCAATATGTTGAATCAAACTTACTATTTTCTAATTCGGCATCAGAAAATTTTTTTCCAAATAGTGGCTTAATTTCCAAACTTCCTTCAAACTATTTAAAAAATGACAAATTACCCCCATGAACTATTATTGCAGACAAATTGCCCTATAAACCATAAACTATGATTTTCAAATAACTAAAATCTCAATTTAGTACCAAACCTATTTCGAAAATCTCAATTTGATACTAAACCTAAAAGTTGGCTTAAATCAATACTAAACCATTTTAAAAAAACTCAATTTAGTACCAAATCTGGATTTCGTCTGTACGTGAAAGACACCGTCGTTAACCCTTAACGTCGTCATCCCATGTGGCATTTACTACATAAAACTTGAATAAAAAAATATTTATAACGGTAATTTTTCCAAAATTAATATTTGGAACCCTATTTCTAATTTTCTTCCTCATCTGACGAGCTTGAAAGTTTTCTCCTCTTTCTATCTTGATTTCTGCATGGATCAGCTAAGGAAAATAAGGGTTTAGGGTCGTTTTCTTTGATTTAGGGTTCTTCTAATTTGATTCTTTAGGACATTGGGTTTTGTTTTCACCATGAGTTCTTCAAGTATTTCCAGGTACACTTAGAGGAATTTGGGTTCATTTTCAGCAAATAGGTTTTATGGTGTACTTCAAGTAGATCTAAACCATTTGTTGTTGTTGTTGTTTTTTAGTGGAAATAGGAGATTTGGCTCGGATTTGAAAGGGTATAACTTAATTTCTTCAAGCTACCAGTTGAATGGAACTATGAAGGAGAAGCCATTCACTGTCATTGTGATTCAAAAGCGCCTAGATGGACATCGTGGACAGATGAGAATCCTAGGAGACGGTTCTATGGTTGCAAGAATTATAGGGTATGTTTCTCAAATTGAAGCTTTCTATTCCATGGTAATTAATCCCTTTTAAAAAAAAAACCAATTTAGAGTGAAAGCTACTACCGTTTTCATGAGTGGCATGATGCGAAGTTTCTTGGTCGAGCAAGGGATATAATTTTGGAACTTAAGCATCGAGAAATTCATTTCTTAAATCATGCAAAAATGTTGAAGAATTTAGTGATAGAGTTAAGGGGGAATGCAATAGAACTTTTAAGTGTTGAAATTATGGAAGAAAATTTCAGGCTGAAGAATGAGCTTGAAATGTTGAAGAAAAAGGATGCCATGTTTGTAGAAAATGGTTGAAAGTAACTTTTCTAGGTTTAGTTTTATTGATTTTGTTGTTTGTATTTGGTGGAAACAATGAACAACAAAGTTGTATGTTCAAAGCATTACCTTCCTGTTTAAGTGATGTACATGAATTCAGTTTTATGTATAATATGGAAATTTCATGTTGCTAAGGATTTGAAATAACTTGAATAGTTACTAAAAGTCAGCATAATTTCATAACATTGGCACATAAAGGCGCCAAATATCAAATATCCAGAAATATTAACTCAATTCTAATAATTAACCCTTACATAAATCCAAAATATAATGTTTGAAAATACAACTCTATGTTGCAACGTGCGGGTCCGGGGTCTGAACACTGTCGTCGCGACTTGGGGGGATTCCTATCCTTACTAGTTTTCTTGGAGTCGCCACTAATCTTTTTTACCTAGGTGTGATTAGCCACTTATCCGATTATTAAGTCTAATATTAACCTATGCTTGGCAAAGGTAACACTAAACCTGATAAAGTCTACTTAACTAGAGATTCTATGGTCCCGGAGTCAGGTACGCGTGGGGAAGGATTAGCACCCCCACGACGCCCGTCAACAGACGGCACTGACTAGTCTAGAATTAACTGTTGATTTCTTTCATTGGTTGTCTCTATTCTTAAAGCTTAAGTCTATTCATGCCATTATGCCATTTTACTATCTTTTACTAACTCAATTAAATCTAAATTAAGCCGTTTGATTATCCCTTTTTATCTCTTTGACTGACTCAATTTACCCCGAATTAAGCCCTTTTATTATCCTTTTTTTTCTTTTCTACAAACTCAATTTACCCTGAATTAAGCCCTTTTATTATCTTTTTTTTTTCTTTTCTACAGACACAATTTACTCTGAATTAAGCCATTTTATTTACTTTATCTTGAATTAAGTTACTTATTGAATTATTTAATTACCTTGAATTAAGCTACTTACTTAATTACCCTGAATTAGTTATTTACTAATTTTACTTAATTACGCTGAGTTAAGTACTTTGCTGATTTTACTTAATTACCCTGAATTAAGTCTTTTACTGACTTTCCTTAATTACCCTTAATTAAGTCCTTGACTGATTTTACTTAATTACCCTGAATTAAGTCTTTGACTGATTTTACTTAATTACCCTAAATTAAGTCCTTGATTGATTTTACTTAATTACCCTGAATTAAGTCTTTGACTGATTTTACTTAATTACCCTAAATTAAGTCTTTTTATTTATTTACTTAATTACCCTGAATTAAGTTTTTGACTGATTTTACTTAATTACCCTGAATTAAGTCTTTGACTGATTTTACTTAATTACCCTGAATTAAGTCTTTGACTGATTCTACTTAATTACCATGAATTAAGTCCTTTTTTATTTATTTACTTAGAGCTCGTTTGGCATCGTTTCCGTGTCCTGTTTTCTGTTGCCAATTTTCTGTTTTTGGAAACAAAACAGTGAAAACATGTTTGGCAGACTGTTTTCCGTTTTAAAAAATTTTGGAAACAGAAACAGTGTTTTGGAAAAAAGTGGAAGCAAGAATTTTGTGTTTTCATGTTTTTCCAAAACAAAGAAGCACAATGATGAACAGTAACTCACATGCTTTTTAACCATTTTTTTAAACTTTTTTATTTAAAAACATACAACCAAATTGTATATGCAAACATGTTTTTGTTTTCAAAAATTGACAGTGCAACAAAAACAAAACGAAAACGAAACAAAAACAAAAAACAAAAAACCGAAAATGATGCCAAACGACCCCTTAATTACCCTGAATTAAATCTTTGACTGACTTTACTTAATTACCCTGAATTAAGTACTTTACCGATTTTACTTAATTACCCTGGATTAGGTCTTTGACTGACTTTACTTAATTACCTTGAATTAAGTCCTTTACTGATTTTACTTAATTACCCTGAATTAAATCTTTGACTGGTTTTACTTAATTACCCTGAATTAAGTCTTTGATTGATTTACTTAATTACCCAGAATTAAGTCTTTTACTGATTTTACTTAATTACCCTGAATTAAGTCTTTGACTGATTCTACTTATTTACGCTAAATTAAGCCTTTGACTGATTTTATTTAATTACCCTGAATTAAGTCTTGGACTGCTCTTACTTAATTACCCAGAATTAAGTCCTTTACTGATTTTACTTAATTACCCTAAATTAAGTCTTTGGCTGATTTTACTTAATTACCCTGTACTTTACTGAATTTACTTAATTACCCTAAATTAAGTTTTTTGTTGATTTTAGTTATTTACCCTGAATTAAGTCTTTGACTGATTTTACTTAATTATTTGAGCTTATTCAATGATTTTGACTTGATGCATGAATGCACGTAATGCACGTATATGGTGTTGAACCCTGTTGTTTTCGATGATAACAAAATAAACCCCACTATATTAGCTAATACATCTACTTAGTGTGCAGTGAAGTCGTTAATAGTAGAAAGGTTGAGCATTGTAGACTCCTAAAAAGAAAGCTTCATTAGTGACACTAATGTAGACAGATGCCGCAAAGCCTTAGGCACATTTGAAGCTCAAAGTCTCTAAGGAAGTTTATTTGAAGCCAAATGCAGCAATTTCAGAATGCAAAGCTCAAGTTTGAAGAAGTATATTCAAGTCAGCATGCATGAAGATTATCCAAGTCAAGACAGAATTTCGAAGTTAGAAGAAGACTGAAAGATATTAGTGGGATTAGTGCTCTGGAAATTGAAGCGACTACCAGCAAAAGGACAAACAGTATGGACACACTGAAGCGATCAACGTCGTACAGACGCACTGAAGCTGTCAACAGCTGGCGCGACTAAAAGACAGGAAAATGGGAAAGTAGTTTGAATTTCAAACTAAAACGGCTAGTTCGCTAGAGAGAGATATAAATACTCGAATCTAACTTTTTGAGTTCAAGTTTTGGAGCATTTTTTGAAAATCAAATCAGTTACTCTCTCCAGAATTTCAAAATCCCTAAAATCCAAGTCTTGCTCTCTTTACAGTTTACTCTATTAGCTCGGATAATTGTATTAGCACTTAAAGTTCATACCTTTAGATTGTTTTAGGCCTCATTGTGTGTATTCTGATATGCTATGATCATTTTTACACTTTGATACTATGTTTTTCTGTATTTGTTCAAGTGTAGGTTTGCACTTGGGATTGTTTTGAGTGTGGGTTTGCACTAGACCTGTTCAAGGGCCGGGCTACCCGTCCAAGCCCGTAAGCCCGCCCGATATTTGGGAGGGCTTGGACAAAAATTTGAAGCCCGTTGGACGGGCTTGGACAAAATTTTAAGGCCCGCATACAAAATTTGTCGGGCTTGGTCTTAACCATAAAAGCCCGGCCCGGCCCGTATACTTACATAATTAGAATATTTTATTTGTTTTTACTTAGATTGACTAGTTAAAATATTCATTAGATGTGTAAATTAATTATTTTGATAAAAATATATGTTAATTAAGCTTTACTATCTTAGATATAATATATATTATTAAATAAATAATAAATATATTTTAAATAATAAATAATGAGTTCAAAATAAATAAATAATATATATTTAATTACTAAACGGGTGGGCTTGGATGGGTCTTGGACAAAGTTTTTTTAATTGGACGGGCTTGGGCATAAGTTTAGGCCCGTTTAGTCGGGCCGGGCCGGACTTGGACAAGCCATATAGGTATAAATTAAAGCTTGGGCCCGGCCCGTCCCGGCCCATGAACACCTCCAATTTGCACTCGGTGTCAAAGCTTTGGGTTTGAAGCTTTGGGATTGTAAAAAGGTGTTGTAAAGACAATGTTAACTTCACTAATAATGGATTTTAAGATCCTTGGTGTGTGGTATCCAAGGTAGAGGACGTAGGTGTGAAAGGCCGAACCTCTATAAATCGAAGTGTCTTCAATCTTCCATCCTTTCTTCTATCTTTCCAGTTTTATCATCTCTTAATCTCTTTACTTTTCCACTATTCAGCTGTTAACGTCTTTATCAATTTCCTTTATACTTTCACTTGCTTTCATTTTGGTGTTTACCTTTCTTCATTGTATTAGTGACTTTAATTGCATACTCCGAACTAGTGTCTTTAACACGTTTTTCAGAGGACTCAAAATTTCGATTGAGTGTTATTCACCCTTGATGCGCCAATGACTCATCATGGTCTTGAAGAGCTCAATGGAGATCATGGAGAGGATGAGCACATGCAGCAAGGAGGCTTGAAAAAGCTTGAAGATGCTAGGAGATCATTGGAGCAAGTTCCAAGCTCATTGGAGAAGGTTCCAAGCTCATTGGAGAAGGTTTCAAGCTCATTGGAATTGCCTAAGATGCCATTTGATCCATTGAAGATGCCATTAGGCCCAATGACAAGAGCAAGAGCTAAAAGGTTCAAAGAAGCATTATTGGGGCTCATTAGAGTTCATCTTAACGAGTTCAAGGCCATTGGAGATCATTTGAAGCCCATTGGAGATCATCACCAAAGGAATATTCCCATCGATTCCAAGTTATGTAATCTACTTGAAATCGATGAGTATTAGGCCATTGGAGTTGTAATTTGGCCATTGTGGGTTTTATTCTATTTTAATTAGCTATTTATTTAGTTTAGATGACATTGGGTTGGGCCTTGTTTGACTAAGTCCAATCCTTGTTTTAATAGGACTTGTTATTTTCCTTTTCCTAGTAGAATAAGGAGTAGGATCTTTCCTAGCTCCTTCCTAGCTTTTTCCTTTACCCTTAGGGCTTAGGATTTTAGATCAGAGCCCCCCCTATTGCCTATATAAAGGTATCAACCCCTCTTGTAAACATAAGTTGAGTTGATTAATAAAATTGAGGTTTTTACCCAAATTGATTATCTTAGCTTCTTTGTTCTAGTTTGAGCAAAACTTAGGGTTCTTCAATCTTGTAGAGTCCTAGCAAACAATTAAGTTGTGATACTTGATTGCTTGTGAATCTTGTGATCTTAGGTGTTCAATTGCAGATCTAATTGGAGGTCTAAGGCTAACGAAGAAGAGGATTGCTTGGGTGAGATTGTCGACATACACATCTAGAGTTGAAAGTTGTTCAAGTTGATTCTTGGCGGGTCATAAGGGTGGATTTGAATTTTACACAACTAGATTCATATCAACCCCCCTCTAGCACATCTAAATGGACCAACATACCGGTTAATGTAAAAGCCTTTACCGTGTGATTATACGAGAAACACTATTTGGGCACCTTCCACTTGTACTGGTAAGACCCCCATTTAGATGTTTCAAGCCTAGGAATCTCAGATTGAAACAGACAAAGTCTAAATTCCAACTGACTATTCCATCCTTGAAGTCAATTTATTTAACTCATATGAACATGGCATTAACAACATTAAAAGGAATTTAAACATGAATACATATGGTAAAATTAATATTTTTTTGGACTTTTGGGATTCTAACTTACTTACTTGAATCTACTCAATTAAATAACGACTAACTTTCAAATTATGGAACCTATCCACCAAGTTTGTCTAGCTTCAAATTAGTTTACCTTAAGTTATCAACTCTCAATTTGAAATTAGCTATTTATTATAGAAAGAGAATAATCCTTATCAAAATGTGAACTCAATCCTAAAAAGCACGTTCTTGAACTAATCTTAAATGGACTATAGGTATATATACACAATCTCATTGTAGAAATCTAAGCTTAAAATCTAAAAAAGATCTAACCTTTACATATTATATGAGCAAGATATAAATTTTATACTAAAATAGATCACATTTCATGACCTAGGATCCAATTTTAAAGGCTTAAGATAACTAATTAACACATTTTGGAGCTACAAATACAATCTTTAAACGAACCTAGATTTATTAGGATCTAATCTTCATCTTTTATCAACAAAGGTCTAGTCTTTACAATGAAAAGACTAATCTTGGACCAAACCTAAATTATTATGAGGCAAAGTAGCAAAAATCCAAACTTTAAGTAACAAACCTAACTTTAAACAACTTTTAATCTGGAAATTAACAAGTAAACATTTTTAAGCCTAGATCTCATTATACTATAGCTCATATAAGTCTTAAATCCCTTAGTTAGCCTAATAGTTAGCCTAATACAATTTTGTTTACAATATTTTAAAACTGTACAGGCCCCAAATTGACTACATCTAAAGAAAAAACCAAAGAATAAACGCCAAACTAACATTTCAGGGACTCAATTGAAAGGAGTTCATAATGTATACCTGAACCGTGGAATATTACCTTTTCAGTTGCTTTAAAACGTCACCTCCCCCTCTTGTACGACTTCTTCTTTTTCGACCCAACGTTTCTTCTCCGCCGCTCAGATCACCAAGGATGCCACTGCAACTTGCTTCTGTCAAAGCCTCGTCACCTAAACTACCCACAAATGAAGTCTTCCTCCTTCTCTTGGCTTTGTTACTCTAAAAGCCAACCCCTTTTTCTAAAACGAGTGCTATTTCGAACCAAAAACTTTCAAACCCGACGAGAATCACCGGCTAATCCCCTCTATTTTAACGTATATGGGACTTATTCTATCCCTTTTCAAGCCCCATGGTCTTAACTTTCAAAGCCAACCCTTCACATAGAAAACCTCCAAATTTTGAAGAAACAATCCCTAGAAATTTGACTGCTTATCTTTCTTCTTCAATGCATCCCCCTCCTTTCTCTTCAAAGGTGAGATCTTGTTATCCTCCGGTTCTTGTTTTTTTTTTCTTTTTTTTTTTATATTTTAACTTTGGATTTTTATTTACCTCCAGGTGTTTTCTCATTTTTTCACCTTTTGCTGCAATGGGATCTATTTGGGATAGGAATGATGCGTTTTATGATGAGTCATTGTTCTCAATCCAGGGACACCACCTGGTTTTCGCATGGTACCATGGTAAAACCACCCATCTGAGGCTTGTATTTTGCTTGAGGTAGTTTCAGTACGCCAGGCTCTCCTCCCCAATGCGTTTCCCTTTTTGGATCTTCCCCTGTACATTTTATCCTCTGCTTTATTCTTCCCTGCTCCTGTGTGACTTTTTGTTTTGACTTGGATTTTTGTATTTTCTGTGTTGAAATTGCTTCATCGTGTGGATTTTAGCTAGAGTTCTTTATTGAGCATGCTATTTTTATTTCACCTGATTCAGTTGGTATCGCTGAGTGAGCTGTCCTTCGATTTTGCACCAATCTGGTGTGTTTCTCACGGGTAAGCCTTTGGTGCTCTTGACATGATCCTAGTCTCTGATTGAATTTTGTATTTCGATCCTATGGCTATCACTACTTGTCTTTTATTAAGTCTTTTTGTTCCCTTGTATGGAATTTGGATTGTATATGCACACCCATAGTTGCCACCTAGTATCGTTTGTATGATAAATCTTGTCCTTTTAGTCCTGAACCCTTTGAAGTATTGTTGACCTTGACATTTGACTTATCTAATGTGTTGGCATCCTTGAGGTTTCTGGCGCCAATTGAAGGCGGTCACATCAGCAACTGATCCTTATTGGCTTATAAACTTGCCTTTTATCTACTTGTAAATGCAGCTAAATATGATACTGTAACCTAAAGACTACTGCCATGTGCAATGCATATAAGTAAATGAAGAAATCCATGAATGTAACAACCTATTCTAATATGCATCTTAACTGCTATTAACTAATATGCATGTTATAGGACCTATTTAATCATGTGTCAAACTTAGAATGCCATGTTTTGGTGACTTTGCCTAATTCACTTTGCTTGTGCAGGTTTTAAGGCCTTGTTAGCATATCTGAGGTTCAGGAATCAATCCTGAATCTTATTCCCAATTTGGCCAAAAGCAAACTCCCCCAGGCTTTTGGTTCTTTTTTTGTTTTTATAGCCATGTGCTCCTTGCACTTACTGTCTTGCATACCATGCCATCTTATTGTTGTTCTTGTGCTATTGTGTCATTGTTGCTTTACTGCTTTCCCTTGTCTTGAAATATATGTGACCATGGTTGCTGAATTGCTCTTGTGCCCTTTTAGTCTGTGTGTTGCTTGTTCTTTTTATCGAACCAGGGCACTTGCCAATTAATGGTATCCTGCCCTTTAAGCCTGGGGCACAATTTGTATCTGTCTCTTGTGCTCCATTTTCCTTTGCATGTCATCCAAACATTCCTCTGAAATTGCTTTCAACTTATTATGGCAAGCTTGACCTTGTGAAAAGGAAACAAAGAAAGTGGAAAGGGATCATGGAGTATCAATCAAGTCATGTAACCAAGCTGTTTTGTAGCCCTTAGTCGTTCTAAATTTGCAATCTGTAAAATGCCAAAAGTAAAAGTTATTTCTAATTTGTAATTTATTATATAATGCATATGTACCATTTTCCTTCTTTTCTTTATTATGAACTAGCCTTCTAAATCCATTAACTAGAAACTAATTTGCAATATGGTATGGCAATGCAATGGGAAAAATCACCATGCAATATGCAATGCAAAAATGCCATCATTATATATTTTTCTTTTTCTTCTTGTAAACATAAGTGTAAGGAATCGAGCCACTCCTAATCCTAAAAGCAAGTTCAAGTGCAAACTACCCAATTAAAGTCCAATTTAAAAATGTAAGCCCAAAGAATACAAATAGGCTAATTTCAGAATGAATAGCCTAACCAAGGGAAATTTTGGACAAGTCGCTTAATTCTCTTTTATTATGATGTGCAAAATATGATATGCTAATATGGTATACTAATGCAATGCTATATAATTTGTTAATGCATATACTAAAATGGAGTGAGAACCTATGCAAGATGCAAATATTATGATGTCCTAAAAGATCATGAATTAACCCTGTAGACACACATTTCTGACTTTATATACTTTAAATTGGATTGAACTATTTCATAGTTTACAATAGAGTCATTTAGGGGCATGATCGCTGTCGTCAAGCCACCACAAAATAAAAATACTGTCCTCAGCTTCACTAACAGGTAGATAGGATGAATACAGGTCGATCCCACAGAGAAGAAATGAGATATATGATAATGAGATATATGATAAGACTTCAACAAGAATGCACGGTTAATAGCAACAGTGTATATCAAAACAATAGAGAGTTGTGAGAGTGATTATAATAGTAATAAGAAAGTAATAATAAAGGTAATACTTCTCTCTTTCTCTTTTCCCCATTATGTATGATTAATCAATTACTATGGATCACATATCAAGATGCAATCAAGGCAAACCTGATGCACCCAGGGTTGATCATGGACTTGAAGATGATAGTGGAGAGCAAGGAAATGATGAGCATGGGTTCCAAGGCAGCATGAAGATGCATGGAGACGATGGAGACAACGATGAGATTGTTCCAAGCACCAAGAAGATGAAGATGCCATTTGATCCATCGAGTATGCCATCGGGTCCTATGACAAGATCAAGAGCTAAAAGGTTCAAGGATGCACTCATGAGTTTTGTTCGAGTTCATCTTGATGATATGAAGACCATCGAAGTTCAATTGAAGAGCTTTGGTGATGATTGGATCAAGCAAGCACCAATTACTTTACTTGCTATTGATTCAAACTTTCTGCACTAGCCCTTGCATGGGTTGGTCGAGGGTACCCCATGCATGGGTTGGTCGAGGGTACCCCATGCATGGGTTGGGCCAGATTTCATGTTTTCATCTATTCGACCATGTGTGGGCTTAATTCTATCTTAGATTAGCTTATTATTAAGCTTAGATGACATTAAGGATGGGACTTGTTTGACTAAGTCCAATCCTTGTTTAATTATGCCTTGTTATTTATTTTTCCTAGTTGGACTTGGATTAGACTTTTCCTTATCCTTATTTTGTGTAAACCGCCCATAGGGCCTTATTTTAGGTTATAGGTCGAGCCCTACACTATATAAGGGTTTCGATCTCCTCTTGTAAGACTAAGTTAAGTTTTTCAATCAATTGAGTGATTAGTCACCTTGGGAATTTAGCTTCATTGTTCTAGTTTGAACATACTTAGGGTTTCTTCAATCTTGTAGAATCCTAGCAAACAATTAGGTAGTGATTACTTGATTGTGATTCTTGTGATCTTAGGTTGTTAATTGCAAATCTAATTAATCATCTAAGGCCGTCGAAAAAAGAAAGAAGAGCTTGGTTAGGTTTATTGATTTCATCAAATCTAGAAGTTGGTGTTTCAAGTTTGATCTTTGGAGGATTTCAAGGGTGGATTTGAATCTATCACAACTAGATTCGTATCAAAATCCATTGGCCAAATAAGACTACCTTTATCATCTTATCTTCAATCTCTCTAAAGCCATACTAACTGGGTACCTTATCCCGCAGCCGTTTCTTTACCACTATTAGTCTTAGTTGCCAATATAAAGCATCAAGAACAAGAGACATACCAATGCAAATATTTTAACTACCTTATCATTAAAGATATTATGATCAAACTTACCCTATCAAATACTTAGCTACCTTATCACGTAAGTATTCAATCTTTCTACCAATAATTAGAATCAAGCATCCCACATTAATTCTAATATAGGAAAGGCTAAATTGATTATCCTATTAGGGTGTATCTTCCTAATAAGTAAACAATGAACCTAACTCTTAAACTCAGGGTTGGTTCAAAAACTTACTCTAGATTATTCAATGTATTGACTATTTAATCATGCATAACCTTTGATAAGACTTATCATGCATACATAGTTAAACAAATCAATGCAAAGTAATAACTATTATTTACTACAAATTATCAAACCTAAATATCATATGCATGAAGTTGTCACTCTTAATATCAAGCACATAATAATTTGACACATAACCAAAGCAGGAAATAATCTTTGATAAATAAAATGCAATTAAGCATAAGATCTAACCATAGATAAAAGATCAAACCATAACATAAGGTTCAAATATAAAAGAGAAGTATTAAGGAAATCATTCACTTATGGGAGTGAGTGAAAACATACTTACAAAGATAAAGCGATGATGTAATGGTCCTTGGGAGGAAGGCCTCCCACGCCGAACATTCAATGATCGAATTAACGATACTTGCTAATAAATAAGCATAACTATTTATAAGAAAACCTAATGACTAACACTACCCTTGACTAACATAATCTCGTCCGTTGGATGAAGGGCATAATCGTCTTGTGTGTGAAAGCATTGAATGCACAAAACTTCTTCTCCAAGTAAATTTGTCCATCAAGGAAATCTCCATTTATGAGTAGAATCAATCAGCACTGATGAGCGGATCTTCTTTCCATATTTGTGTGCTTAATTGGTGTGAACACCAAGTAAGTCAACTTACGTCATTAAGTGCAAATCTTTTCATAAATAGATGCTTGGTCTTCAAGAACATTCCTTTTGGCTTGAGCTAAGGTTGAAGGCTTCCATGTTGATAATGGGCTTGAGGGCTTCCATATTGGGCTCCACCAATGGGCCAAATCTCACTTGATTGGGCTTTTTTCCAAATACGTCCAAATGAGCTCCAAATCTTCATCTTTACGATATTCCTCCTATAAAACCATGAAATCAACAAAGATGAGATATTCAAGGGAAAATAACCACAATCAGCTATCAAAACCTAGCAAAATAGCATAAGAAATGAGTGCTAAATAATGAGTTATCAGGGCACTTAGGTCATTTTAGTCAATTGTTAGTTTATTTTAACATGTTCATTTTAGCATTAAGCTTTTGGTAGACTGCATTCAAAATTTAAAAGCCAAGAATATATTGCCCTCTTAGCTTTATTACAATTGCATTTGCATATTTTTATTTCAATTAGGAATTTAATGGAGTCCAATTTGGTTCCTATTCATATTGCATAATCAGAATTTGCATGTTTAATTGGACCATCTTCATATTGCATAATCAGAATTTGCATGTTTAATTGGACCATCTTTATGCAAAATTTGCATCTAATTAGACTTTGCATGTAAGCCCATGCTCATATAAGTCCATCAGCTAGAATTCTCTTGAACGACCCATGCTATTAGTCACATTTTGCCTTTGTGGAAACTAAAGCCCAATTTGCAAAGAAACCCATTTCTATTCTAATAAAATCCGAAATTACAAAAAAGGAAAAGTGTTATTTTCATTTATTTGTTCACATCACACTTTTTACAAAAAAAAAAAAAATTACATTGGCCCATTACAAACTACCAAAAGAGGTGGTAGAGAAGAGAGTTCTATGCCCTTTGACATTGGCTTCCCATGGCTCTCTATCTCTCAACGGCCTTTGGTCTCTTTTATTTCCTCCTCCTTTGCCAATTGCTACACCAACCGTGACCAAAGAATAAGACAACCACTGTCTTTCAGCAGCTTCCCCATTGTCTCTATCGTTCCAGCAGCTCACTCTCTTTGTAGCACACTTTCTAGTTGCCCACCATTCTGCATAAAGTCATTCAAATATTTCTCATAAGCATTCATTGAATCCTAACATCCATGTGATATTTATCCATTTTCTTTTTACAGTTTACTAAGCATTCACATTTTTTAATCAACACGCACAAGCACCATTTGACACGCACACACCGCATCAACACTTAATTTTCTTGCATTCACATAGCACTGTCACACATGTACTTAAAAAAAAAACAGTAACGTTCATTGCGCTTCTAATGGCATACATGAACATTCATGCCACAAATAAATGCACAGTTTAACAAGTAGAGCATTTTCGCATCAGTAGGCATTTTTGGTTCATACAACATTCATTTTACATCATTATTTGGAGTTAGTTTGCACATATAGCATTGCACATTGCATTAATCATTGGCAACAAGTCAGTGTGGCAGGACCAAAGGCAAGCAAACATGAACGAATTAAGCAGACTACAAACACACAAGCATGGCAACAAAGAAAGCGAAATAGATCAGAGAATGCTTCTCAAATCACATTCGAGAGGGCATAAAAGGACTGGGAAGAGGCTAACAACCACCCAAGCAAAGGCAATCAGGAAATGCATTAAGAAAGACCAGCTCAGTAAGAATTTAATCTCAGAAGTCACAACAAAGAGCAAATGAGTGTAAGTAAGCGTTATCATCAGAAAGTATATCACTCACAAACACTCCATTTTATACTTCCACAAGTTCACAATGCCAAAGAACAATTGACAGCAATTAAAGTCCAAAAGATTAGGCAAACAACAAGTCAAGTCAGGAAGTCTGCTACACTTTCTCAATCACAAAGCAACACGGAATCATAAAGCATTCAACACCAACTTCAAGTTCAGCAGGCTCCATCATTGAAAAATCCCAAAAAACAAAAAAAACAACAACAAAGTCATTCGAAGTGAGCTAAACTAGAAACAAGAGACTACCTGTGGAATGTTAATTGGCCCTCCAAGGCTGAATTGGGACCCTCGTTTTCCAGCTCAGTACCTGCAGACAAAGGAATACACGTTAGAAGCAAATTGAGGAAGCAGAAATGGGAAAAAAACAAAGAAGTTGAGAGTGCAAACCGTGTCAAAAATGGTCCTTCACACAGTTTTAGCCCATGGATTGACACCTGGACAAAGCAACAAAGTATTAAGAAAAACAAAAAATCAAAGAATAAAAAAATACAACACCGTTGGATTGAAAAGAGCTTACCATAGGATTTGATGTAGGGAGCTTTAAATAGAATCATCGTTCAGTAAAGAGGAGAGGATGGGAGAGGAGGCGGAGAGCTAGGTTTAAGGGGGGAGAAGTTTAAGGTTTTGGGAGGAAAAAGTTTGAGGTTCGGGGAGGCAGCTTTTAGTCTTAAAATCCTAGGGTTCTAGTTTAGTATTTTTTAGCAGTAAAGAACATACAAAAAATCATTAAAAAAAGTGGCGTTTTCTCTTAATTTTCTAGGGCTAGTAGTCCATAGTTTTTTAGTATAAAAAATATATACAAAAAGACAGAAGGAGAATAGAGAGTTGTAGAAGAGAGCTCACCCAAATAAACGTCTGAATCTATTGCCAATTTCCTTTTTGCTTCCCCTTCCTTTGTTCCTTTTCCGGGTTAGGGTTCATAGTTGGTTTCATGGGGAATCATTCAAATCTGAGGTCGTTTGTTGAAAGTGTTTAAGGGTTTTGGAAGTTTAGAGAAAGGGGATCAATTGAAAGTCGGAATCGAGGTTATCTTGGCAGCGGAGTCGCTAGGAATTGGAAGTTTGGGTTTCGAGCTTACAAGGGTTTCGGGTTTCAGGTTTCGGTGGTTATCGTCTTGAGAGGAGAGAAAGAAAAAAGAGAAAGAAGGAAGAGAAGATCCAGAGGTGGTGAGGTCTTGGTCGGAGAAGGGTCGACGTGAACCAGAGGCAGCGCTGTTAAGTTGGTCTGAAGAAGGAAGAGGAGTCGGTAGATGAAGAAGAAGAGAAAAAAAATAGGAAAAAAGGGAAATAATAAGTGAAACGTCGCCGTTTCAAGTAGCAGCCCGACCTGGTTTACACAGACCCAAGGACCAGTCCAGACCTGACCCGACGACCCAATATCCTGACTGATACGAATCTAGTTGTGATAGATTCAAATCTACCCTTGAAATCTCCAAAGATCAACTTCAAAACACCAACATCTAGACTTGTTGAATCGATTGAATCTAACCAAGCTCTCCTCTTTGTTCGTCGACCTTAGATGATTAATTAGACGTGCAATTAACAACCTAAGATCACAAGAATCACAATCAAGCAATCACTGCCTAATTGTTTGCTAGGACTCTACAAGATTGAAGAAATCCTAAGCATGTTCAAAATAGAACAATCAAGCTAAATTCTCAAAGGTGAATAAACCTCAATTGATTGAAAAACTTAACTTATGTTTACAAGAGGTATTTGAACCCTTATATAGTGGTATGATTGACCAAACAACAAAATAAAACCCTATGGGGCGTCCAAACATAAGGGCTAGGTAAAACTAGTCCAAGCCCAACAAGGAAAAGGAAATAAAAGACAGAATTAAACAAGGATTGGACTTAATTAAACAAGGCCCAACCCAAATAACATCCAAACTTAAAAATAAGCTACTAAGATAGGATAAAGGCCTCATATGGCCGAATTGAACTATGCAATCCCAATTAGGTATCGATTGCAAGCAAAATGATGAGCTTGACTTTGTGTGGTAATTCTTGGCACAAATCATCTCCAAATGACTTCAATTGAACTTCAATGGACTTCATATCTTCAAGATGTGTTCGAACAAAGCCCATGAGTATCTCCTTGAACTTCTTGGCCCTTGATCTTGTCATTGGACCTTCAGGCAAGCTCAATGGATCGATTGGCTTCTTATTGAGCTTTGGTGCAAGTCCATCTTGATCTCCATAGTCTCCTTGCATCTTCAAGCCTCCATGTAGCCCATGCGCATCCTTTCCTTGCTCTCCATGCATATCTTCAAGTCCATGATAAGCGTTAGACACATCACTGAACGGAAGCCCGATCTAAGTTGGGTATCTGATCTCATTTGGGCCTCTCTCAATTTATAACATTTTGGGCTTGCATGTTTGTTAAGTTGGGTCAAATTTAATTTTTACATTTGGGCTTTTAGTTTTCTTCTATGCATTTGGCTTTTATGAGGCTTAGTCTAGTTTACATTAATTTAATTTAAGGTTTTGTCTCATTATTAGTTTAAGTAATTTAGTTTAGTTTATAATAAATTGATGCAAATGAAATTCTAGAATTAATTTAATTTCATAGTTTAGTTTAAGTGTCAATAGATTAGTAAAAGAGAAAATGAAAAAGGTTAGATTAATTTGAGCATATGCATTCACATTTATTTTTATAAATTATTATTTTTCCCATGTTCATGTGAGTAATAAAAATGATCCGATAATGGAATGATTGGTCGGGACTTAGAGATTTGTTGTCAGTTTCGCCCGTCTTTTCTGGGCTTGGAATATTCGGATGGGGGTTTTAGCTATTATGAGTGGCGGGTGCCCAGAAGGTATTCCTCGTATAATTATTCTGTAAATATTTACATTTAACCGGAAAACATGCATCACGTGCATTCATGCATCTAGGGTTTAGATTTAGTAATTTTCAATTAATTGTTAAAGAAAATCCAAAAAAAAGAGGAAATTGAAAATGAAATGAATAAAGCCACTTTCTTCAAAATTAAAAAGAGTTTGTGCTTGAAAATTGTTCTCTTTTAGTTTTCAAAGATAAAAATTCAAAAAGAAAGAATTGAGTATTTCAAAATTAAAAATAAAAAGGTTTTCAAAATCCAAAAAAGTTCAAAATTCAAAAATAAAAAAGAATTACATTCAAAATTTTCAAAGTGGGGAAAGTTCCCATCCAGTTTTCAAAGTATTCGATTTAGGTTTTCAAAGTGGGAAAGTTCCCATCAAGTGTTCAAAGTGTTCGATTTAGGTCTTTTCAAAGTGGGAAAGTTCCCATCAAGTTTTCAATGTGTTCGATTTAGGTCTTTTGAAAGTGGGAAAGTTCCCATCAAGTTTTCAAAGCGTTCGATTTAGGTCTTTTCAAAGTGGAAAAGTTCCCATCAAGTTTTCAAAGCGTTTGATTTAGGTCTTTCCAAAGTGGAAAAGTGTGTTCGATTTAGGGAAATATCCCACTAGTTTTGGTTTCATTTTATGTAATATATTCTATATAATAACGTACTGAAGTTCATGCTGTCTATCTTTTTCGCCGTGCAGAGGAGGGAGAACATGTGGAGTATGCGAAGAGGGTCCAATCCTAGCAAATCAGATCTCTATGAGTTTCCTTTCCATAATTTTAATGCCATATATCCTTAGTGTTGTGTTTTGGGAGGTGCAGTGCCAAGTTAATGATTCTCTTATTAACTAATGATGATATTATTAATGATTCTCTTTGTTTTGGGAGGTGCAGTGCCAAGTTAATGATTATCTTATTATTAATTGATGGATGAATGAGGTAACTTTTTAGTCTTCTTTGTCATTTCGGGTGAAAGGTCTTGTAGTTGCCAAACCATGAACTTTCGTCTTCTTTTTTTTTTGAGGTGTGCTGACTAAATTACGATTTCAACTGTCAACCAGTTGCATGGATTTGAAGGAGCTCAAAATGGGGTAAGCATTCTGAACAATACTTCAGTGACTGAAGTTGAGTTTTGTTAATTTGCCTGTGCCAAATTAGGTTTTCCTTGATAAGGAACTTTTGGATATCTATATGTTTGATATTGAAGGTGACCTCACTTTTGCAATGTAGGGAATGGATATGATTTTGTGCTTGGTGATACTCATGTTTATAGCAATCATGTCAGGCCCTGCAGGAGCAGCTTCAGAAAGAACCAAAGCCTTTTCCAGTGAGTATAGCGAATTAATCTTAAATTTGCACTTGATATTTAATATTAGTAGTTTAGCTGAATGACTCCAATACTTAATAATTCTAGCATAGCCATTTATGATTTGTTTCAATCGTTGGTAGCAAATTCCAGAAAGAATGCATAACATTTAAGAACCAATTTTAATCTCTATAGAAATTGCAAATAGCTTCTAGATTTAACTATCTTGTATAGTTGAATTAGTTTTTGACTATGGTGATTTCGTATTTGGTTTTGTTGAGGCTGCTTAGTTAGTTTCCATTCCCATTTTCTATATATAGGGTGATAATCAAATTTCAGTTCATGTATTTGATATATTTCAGTTGTTTGTACAGGCAACATTTCTATTCATAGTTGTTGGAACAACAAGAACTTCTTGCTGGCCAACTTCCTGGGGTAATCTTATTGTACAGTGGCAGATAAAACACTTGGAAAAGTGTTGCCTTTGCTCTTTCAAAACACTTATTGTACATTTTACAGCAGAATGCAAGTGCTGCGAAAGAAAAAATAATCAATATAGAACAAAGCATAAACATCAGTCAGAGAATCCATAAAGAACAAAGCATTAAGATCAATAAACATGCCTAGCATATCTCTCAAGTTACCTAAATTCACAAGATACATAAGATCTACTATCCATTCAACCAAGCAATTTGGCTACGTCACCAAACAACTTGATTTGCTCTATTATCAAAATCAGTTATCTTCATTCACCTATTTGATAAAGCATATGATTTATACAATTCTCAAGATCAGCAACAGAAGACTCAATCAAATCATCTTTGATCGGTTGTCAGCAAATCATAAAAATAAAATCCCAACAAAATCCCAACTAAAGCAGATAGGGCAAGTAGGGGTCGAACCAACAGAGAGATAGGTTATTAATCTTTTTCTTAAAACAATCAAACAATTTAAAGAGAATTTTTATAGTGAAATTAAATCTAATCAAACTAACAATCAAAATTAACTAAGAAAGCAATCAAGAAAATTAAAGAAAGCAATTGATAAGAAAGCAGTGAATAAACAAGAAAATAATTAATAAAAACCTCCAACGTAGAATTAATATCCCTCTTGACAATTATAACATGGATCATTGATATCTAATAATTATGAAATCAAAGAATAGCTTGTTGGAATTAAATCCTAAATTACCTTAATTAGATAAGATTACCCGTCAAGTCTTAAATTACCCCTATTATTTCCTAACAAATCAATTACCCGTCAAGGCTTAAAGATTAATCAAGAAACAAAGCGTTAAGAACTAGTAATTTATACAAGCACAAAGAGTAATTTCTCACTCAACGTTCCTTATCTCCCTTGGAAGGAGCTTCCACTCTCCCCAATTGCTACAAACAACCAAGCCTGAACGTCAATCCGCGACTTAATCTAGCTAATGTTAACTTAATTTATCAAGAAAGTGCCGGCTCAATCCATCAAAACAAGCAACATAGAATTAAAACAGAGATCAAAGGAATACTCTAACAATTATCATATATAAGCACAAAATCTCACCATTATATAAGTCAAGAGATCAATTAAATTCTACATTGGAGAAAAGAAAAGGTCTACTCACTCATGAATTGAGTGAGCATCCAAAGATTAAGAAGAAAAACTTAACTTATGGATGGGAAGAAGAGGGGGGCGGCGGCTCCAAGGCTTTTGTCCTCCAAATCTTTAACAATTCTACCGAATACAATTTCTAGATCTACATACATTAAAAACCTAGACCTAAGGTGGCTATTTATAATGGAAATAACCCTAAAGAATCCAATTCTAACTAGGAAAGGACTCTAGGACGGTTTTAGGGCTGACTTGGTCTCCAAGTTGGATTAAAAGTGTTCCTAGAGTAGAATCCAAGTCAAAATAGGATCCTGGAATTTTCTGGATTCGTGCAGGAACTTCGACAGCTTTTTGGGCTTGAAGATGACAGAATTGGGTCTTGGGCTTCAAAGGCAAGTTGTAGATCTCGGAGGAAGCTTTCCAACGCCTACTCACGGGGCTAAAACGGACATTTGAGCAGAAAGTTATGATTTTTCTACCGAGACTGCGCTGAATCCTAATCCTGTTAGGACTAGAAGCGGGAATAAGCGGGAATTGGATATTTTCTTGGACATATGCGGCACAAATTGAGTTTTTAATTCCAATTGTGGGCTTATATGGGCTGAGTATTATCCCATATAAAATATCCAAAATTCCAAAGCTTCCAGGCTTAATTCATGGCTTGTCTTCAATCCTTCGCAATTAAAGCTCCAATCTTCAATTCTTTACTCCTTGAAATAATTCTTCAATGATCTTCAAATCTTCAAATTATCTTCAATGAGTCTTCAAACAAGAGCTTCGAATCTCCAAATCTATATTTAAAATTGCTTTGCTCATATCTGTGTAAAAAGTCATCAAAATAGCTCCAAAAGTAGTGAAAAACAACAATTTCTCAATTTCACATCACTTAAGAACATAAAACACAAATGTTATCAAAATAGCATATATTTAAGAATAAATGGATCCAAAAACATAGTAAAATAGCCATAAAAATAGGGTTGTTTTTGGCTCAATCATATTTCCCCCACACTTGAACTTTGCTAGTCCCATAGCAAATCAATGTGTAAGTTAAAAATCAATTTTCCAAAAGATTAATTTGAATTCACACATATACCAAAGAATCAATTCAATCATGAAATCAGAATAACAAAGAATAATAACAATACTCGATTCAAAAATCAAGAAATAACAAGTATCATCATTCTTAAGTATCCATAATCAAAGTAGCTTTATTCACTTATCATTCTTCACTTTCTATAACTACTTCTTCCTATAAGCTCATGTTTTTCTCTCTTTCTTCATTACTCAAAAGATTGCAATGTCATAAATATAAATCAAGGGTCATTGTGGGTTATAATAGATTTTCAAGGGTAATTGTTTTTAGAAAATTGAGGTTACTAACCTCGAAGTGTTCATGATTTGGGGTTACTAACTCCCATTTTTGAGGCTACTAGCACTCTAGAAGGACTCCTTCTTTTATTTTTTCGGAGGGACAATATTTCTGTAATTGCATGCCTCTTATCCTCTTTCCAAGGGTTACTAACTCCTTTTGTTTAAGAAAAGAGTGACAACAATGGATTTTTTTTAATTTTAATTTTTATTTTTTACAGAAATACCTCTTCTCCTCTTGCATGAAAGCACTTCTTTTTATGAAAAAGTTTTTAATTACCCTTTTTATAAGTAGTCCCCCACACTTATTCTTGACATATATCCATAACATACTTTCTCAATCATAATTTCAATCAAGATTGAACACAAGTTCTAGAAATAGATAATCATAGAAGCAATGAATAAATAAGATCATATCACAAACTTCAATTATACCTAATTCTAAGAAATCAAACAACATGCTATAACTCTATCAATGAATAAGACATTCTTAAAATTCTAAGCATTCATCAATCATAATCAAATCAATTAATCAAAATATGCATGAAAAATTCAAATAGTTTGAAAAATTCGAAATTTTAGCATCAAAATTTTTTATTTTGTCGAAAATCAATTTTTGAAAAATTAAGGGAATAAAATATGATTAATCAAAAACAATCCAAAAACAATCGATTCCTATCCTAGGTTCTCATGTAAATAATAACTAGCATATGACTCAATTATTCAAGCAATAACCCTAACTAGCATATGACTCAATTATTCAAGCAATAACCCTAACTAGCATATGACTCAATTATTCAAGCAATAAACCTATCAAGTATTCACCCCCCACACTTAAAATTCACATTGTCCTCAATGTAAAATTAATCAAGAAAACAATTCATGCAATTGTCTTACCAAGAATAAAAAGTTAAGGTTCATGAAAACATGCCTGGGCGGCTTTGATGAAGATAATTACTCAATCATAAAGACAATAGAAAATTAAGGGGAAAGAAAAATAAAACTAGAGAAATAGTTTATTAATGAAACTTGAAAAATAAAGACATAAAATAAAGGAAATTAAAATTAAAAGCATAAACTAAATAACTAATCCTAAGATGCATAAAAATAAATCTTAAATTTAAAAACAAGAAATTGAAATCGAAAAACCCTAAAACTAAACCTAAATTGGTTTATGAATAGTCTTCTCCAATAAATTGAAGAGGTCATCCAAATTCCCAATTATATTATTAAAATCCTCTCTTAAGCTAGTAATTTGATCATTAATCTCCTTGCATCGAATAAGGAAAGGATGAAACTCTTCCTCATTCTCTTTTTCTTGGTTAACCTCTTCTTCCTCTTTCTTATCACAAAAAGCATCACTTGATTCAGAATTAGAAGCAATAATCACAATATTGTCTTCACCTTGATCACCTTCCAACGAATCCTTAGGTCCAATTATTGGTGATGGAGCTTTCAATTCTTCCAAGGTAAAAACAGTAGCTATCGGCCTATTTGATGAAGAGCCATAATTTGGATCATGAGTTCTTTGAGGGATGGGAACACATCGCATGGGAGGTCTATAGGGCGGCCTATAGGGCTTGGTGCGATATCCATCAATTCTTGGCATGGGAAAAGGCCTATTCCAAGGTGCAACTTGAGGTCTTATCCTTCCATTAAAATTCCTTGGTCCTTGGGGATAATGAAATCGATTCTCATAGGGATGAAACCGATTTCTAAACTCATGCTCAGTGATGCGCCAAGGACTCATCATGGTCTTGAAGAGCACAATGGAGATCATGGAGAGGATGTGCATATGCGGCAAGAAGGTTTGGAGAAGCTTGAAGATGCTAAGGAAGAAGTTTCAAGCTCATCGGTGTTGCCTAAGATGCCATTAGGCCCAATGACAAGGGCAAGAGCTAAAAGATTCAAGGAAGCTTTGTTTGGCCTCATTAGAGTTCATCTTGAAGAGTTAAAGGCCATCGGAGATCATTTGAAGCCCATTGGAGACCATCATAAGAGGAATAATCCCATCGATTCCAAGTTGTGCACTCTTCTTGAAATCGATGAGCATTAGGTCATTAGAGTTGTAATTTGGCCATTGTGGGCTTAATTCTATTTTAATTAGCTATTTATTTAGTTTTGAAAACATTGGGTTGGGCCTTGTTTGACTAAGTCCAATCCTTGTTTGTTATTTTCCTTTTCCTAGTAGAATAAGGAGTAGGGTCCTTCCTAGCTCCTTCCTAGCTTTTTCCTTTACCCTTAGGGCATAGGAATTTATATCAGAGCCGCCTCCCCCTTCTTGCCTATATAAAGGCACCAACCCCCTCTTGTAAACACAAGTTGAGTTGATTAATAAAATTGAGGTTTTACACCCAAATTGATTATCTTAGCTTCTTTGTTCTAGTTTGAGCAAAACTTAGGGTTCTTCAATCTTGTAGAGTCCTAGCAAACAATTAAGTTGTGTTGCTTGATTGTTTGTGAATCTTGTGTTCTAGAGTTAACAATTGCAGGTCTAATTGGAGACTTTAGGCCGACGAAAGAAGAGGATTCACCTTGTGAAGGTCATCGACATACACATCTAGAAGTTGAGGAAGTTCAAGTCGACTTTGATAGATATTCAAGGCTAGATTTGAATCTAACACAACTAGATTCGTATCAATTGGTAATCAGAGCATAGGTTGTCATCTTCAAGCGGTAAATCTATCCTTCTATTCATCTGTCATCAAGTTTTTCATCCATCTCATCCAAAAGTTTTTCAAATTTTCTAGATCTGAAAATTCCGAAAATTCAAAAATTTATTGTGGTTTCATCTTAACTCCAATCGACTTGAAATTCAGATTTGGAGTCCTCATACCTTGTAGTTTAATCGAAAAATATCAAAAAAAATAAAAAAATTTTCGACCAACCAGAAACTTGTGAAATTTATTCTGGCTTCGTTTGAGCTCGGAAAGCTTTGAAATTTGAGATCTAGACTTCTTTTAGTGTGATCTTTCTAGGAAAAATACTGAAAAAAATCAAAAATCTTTTGTGTCTGCCGCACCTTTGACCTAGGGTTCTTATTCGGGTATATTGGGGATTAGGGTTTGTTTTGAGCAATTGAGTCAATTGTTTGCATCTGACCCTAATTGATTGTTTGATTGGGATTCTTGGGTTGCTTTTGCTGTGAATTGAGATCTAATTTGAAGAATTTTAGGTTTAAACCCTATTGGAGACAAGTGGTACAAAATTGGATCTAAGTGGTACTAGGGTTTATAATTGATTAAATTGATTGATTTGTGTTACTAATTGTGTTTTGTGCAGCAAGTTTGGGAGACAAAAGGCTGTTTGGATTGTATAGATCACTTTTTTGTTTTGATTCACTCAAGCTATTGCTCTTAATTGTTTCTTCCTCAAGTAGGTCACGAGAAGAAAGGAGGCTCTAACAATTTGCTCTTGTTAGGCTTATTGAAGCTAGAAAAGGGCATAATCTTGTGAGATCATTAAGAGAGTAGTGGATCGCCAATCCATAGGTTGAGTGCAAACACGAGAGCACAAAAAAAAAAAGGTAATTCACACACACACACTAGTGAGGATTTTTATTACTAATTTTTCTTTGTGTGTAGGTACAATGGGAGATCAAAATCAAGCCAATGATGTGGCTACCTCGTTGCAAGCTATCTTGCAACAATTAGGCACTATAACAACAAGAATTGAGGCCTTGGGGGTTCAAAATCAACAAGCTCAAAATCAACAAGCTCCACTTAGTTTGGTTGATAGGAGAACTTTGAGTGCCTATGTAAAAGGGGATGTTCTAAGAGAGAATTTGTTCCATACTAGGATGTATGCGAATGGAAAGCCTAGTAGTGTGATTATAGATGGAGATAGTTGTAAGAACATAGTTAGTGATTATTTGGTGAAAGAGTTACAACTACCTACTTCTAAACATCCTAAACCCTATAGCTTAAGTTGGATCAATGATAGAGAAGAAATTAGGGTTAACAAACAAGTTTTGGTTACTCTTTCTTTGGGCAGGTACAAAGAGGATGTCTTGTGTGATGTGCTACCAATGCGAGCTTGTCATGTGTTGCTTGGGAGACCTTGGCAATTTGACAACAAGGTGAAGCATGATGGTGAGACAAACAAGTACTCTTTTATGCATGGTAAGCGGCCTGTTACTTTAGTTCCTTTATCACTTCAAGAAGCATTAAAAGATCAAATTAAAGTGAGAGATGATTTTGCTAAATTGGATGATGAATTTAGGGCTAAAGAAAAGGGTAACACCGATTCTCAAATTGTTGATTGTTTTGATGATATAACAACCTTATTTTCAAAGAGTAATTCTGAACCTGACCTGATTTGAGTGTTGTTTGCAATGACATGAAATCTGTTTTAGATGTTGTTAGTGATGATACTAAACCTAATTTAGGTGTTGTTTGTGATGAAACAAATTCTGTTTTGGATGCTAATTGTGATGAAAACAAATCTGTTTTGGTTGATCATGGCATTGAAAATAGGACTGTTTGGGGTGAAAGAAAAGAGACTTCTAAGAAAGTTGTTAAAGAGTGTATGTTAGCTAAAAGTGAGATTAAGAGTGCTTTGCATGAGAATTCTGTTTTGATCTTACCTTAGTTTCGAAATACACTAATGGGTACTAACAACTTGGCTGGAGCTATTCCAAGCAATATTGTGTCTTTTTTGAGTGATTTTGTAGGAATTGGACTTGTTTTGATACAAGGAGGGAATTTTGTAGCTTACTTTTGTGAGGAAATTCCTAGTGGATTGTCATCCATTAGAGAAATTGAAACTCAATCCATATGGTGTGCGATACAAGTTCATTGAATCCTTTCCATATGTGGTGCGCTACAAGAAAGGTAAGGAGAATGTTGTAGTCGATGCTTTATCAAGGAGGTATGTTTTACTTTCCATGCTTGATTCTAAGTTTCTTGGATTTGAGTTTATTAAAGACTTATATGCTAGTGATGCTTACTTTAGTGATGTGTTTAAAGCATGTGAGAATTCTGGATTTGGGAAGTATTATAAGCATGATGGATTTTTGTTTAAAGAGTCTAGATTGTGTATACCTACTTGTTCTTTGCGTTTTGTGCTTGTGAGGGAATCGCATGAGGGTGGTTTAATGGGTCACTTTGGTGTTGATAGAACATATGAGATATTGCATGAACACTTCTTTTGGCCTAAGATGCAATATGATGTAGGAAAGCATGTTTCTAGTTGCATTACTTGTTTGCAAGCTAAATCTACATCTAAACCTCATGGTTTGTATACTCCTTTGCCTATTCCTCATGAACCATGGACTCATATTAGCATGAATTTTGTTTTAGGATTACCTCGTTCTAAGAGAGGTAAAGATTCTATCTTTGTTGTTGTTGATAGGTTTTCTAAGATGGCACACTTTATTGCTTGTACTAAAACCGATGATGCCATTAATGTAGCTAATTTGTTCTTTAAAGAGATTATTAGACTACATGGAATGCCTAGGACGATTGTGAGTGATAGAGATGCTAAGTTCTTAAGTCACTTTTGGAGAACTTTGTGGGCTAAGTTAGGTACTAAGTTGTTATTTTCAACTACTTGTCATCCTCAAACTGATGGTCAAACTGAAGTAGTTAATAGGACTTTGTCTACCTTACTTAGAGCATTGATTAAAAAGAACTTAAGAACTTGGGAAGATTGTTTGCCTCATGTTGAATTTGCATACAATAGAAGCATACATAGTACAACTGGATTTTCACATTTTGAATGTGTGTATGGCTTTAATCCTTTAACTCCATTGGATTTGTTAAGTTTACCTTTAAGTGTGCAAGTTGACATGGATGGGCAACGCAAGGTGGAATTTGTTAGGGATCTTCATACAAAGGTTAGAGCACAAATTGAGAAGAAAACTCAACACTACATGAAGAATGCTAACAAGGGGCGCAAAGAGGTCATCTTTGAACCTGGCGATTGGGTTTGGTTGCATCTAAGGAAAGGTTCCCTGAGAGGAGGAAGTCTAAGCTATTACCTCGTGGAGATGGTCCATTCCAAGTCTTGGAGAGGATCAACAACAATGCTTACAAGCTAGATCTTCCTAGTGAATATGGTAATGTAAGTGCTATTTTTAATGTCTCGGACTTATCCTTGTTTGATAATGATGCAGATTTGAGGACAAATCCTTTTCAAGGGAGAGGGGATGATGCGCCAAGGACTCATCATGGTCTTGAAGAGCACAATGGAGATCATGGAGAGGATGTGCATATGCGGCAAGAAGGTTTGGAGAAGCTTGAAGATGCTAAGGAAGAAGTTTCAAGCTCATCGGTGTTGCCTAAGATGCCATTTGATCCATTGAAGATGCCATTAGGCCCAATGACAAGGGCAAGAGCTAAAAGATTCAAGGAAGCTTTGTTTGGCCTCATTAGAGTTTATCTTGAAGAGTTAAAGGCCATCAGAGATCATTTGAAGCCCATTGGAGACCATCATCAAAGGAATATTTCCATCGATTCCAAGTTGTGCACTCTTCTTGAAATCGATGAGCATTAGGTCATTAGAGTTGTAATTTGGCCATTGTGGGCTTAATTCTATTTTAATTAGCTATTTATTTAGTTTTGAAAACATTGGGTTGGGCCTTGTTTGACTAAGTCCAATCCTTGTTTGTTATTTTCCTTTTCCTAGTAGAATAAGGAGTAGGGTCCTTCCTAGCTTTTTCCTTTACCCTTAGGGCATAGGAATTTATATCAGAGCCGCCTCCCCCTTCTTGCCTATATAAAGGCACCAACCCCCTCTTGTAAACACAAGTTGAGTTGATTAATAAAATTGAGGTTTTACACCCAAATTGATTATCTTAGCTTCTTTGTTCTAGTTTGAGCAAAACTTAGGGTTCTTCAATCTTGTAGAGTCCTAGCAAACAATTAAGTTGTGTTGCTTGATTGTTTGTGAATCTTGTGTTCTAGAGTTAACAATTGCAGGTCTAATTGGAGACTTTAGGCCGACGAAAGAAGAGGATTCACCTTGTGAAGGTCATCGGCATACACATCTAGAAGTTGAGGAAGTTCAAGTCGACTTTGATAGATATTCAAGGCTAGATTTGAATCTAACACAACTATCATTCGTATCACTCAGCTCTAGCCCTTGATCTCATAACAACTTCTTGAGACTTGTTAGCTTTGTCCCAAAGAAATTGATAAATCTTCCTAACTTTGAATCCTGGCTTAGTAGCAATTTCTTCCTCAGGGAGTGAAGCAATCATGCTTAAGAGTTCATGACAATCTTGACGAATAAAGCTCCCTTGAAATTTCTCACCAAATTTATGCAACTCCAATTTGATAAAATTGACTTCGAAAATTTTTGAATTGAAATTCAAAGTCCATGTTGGTGAGCATCATCGACATCTTCAAGAGGGCTAGGAAAAATCGAAATTCTTGTCTACTTTAGGTAGTGTCGATTTTGCTAGCTTCTTTGTCGAAAATTTCGTCCAAAAATTTTCTCCTTATCGACTTGCTTCTCTTGCTTCTTCTTTATCTTCTTAAAAAAAAAAATAGTCGACCTCTTCTCTTGCTCAAGTCGACTTGCTTGGCTTCTTGTCGAAAATTCTTCTTCGAAATTGCCTTGCCTATCGCAATTTTCTTCCCAAAATTTTTCTAGTCGACTTCTCTCTTGGACCAAAGCTTATCGATGCTTCTCTTGCTCTTAACCGAAATTTTCTTCCAAATATTTGCTCTTGTGATTTGATGAGTAAAAGAGGAGGTAGAGGTGCCTTTATATAGTGATCAAATCCTATTCTCAAGAGGTTTTAATTAGAGTAAAAAGTAAGAAACATACCTGGATTAGGAGTCCATTATCTATTGGGAAAAGGTTGGTCATCTTCCAATTCAATAAGGATTACCATTCCTAATTGAAAAAGGACTGCTCAAGAGAAGAGGAATGGTGTCGCGGCATCAAGGCAGCAGCGCTGCCTTGATGCGCGGGCTGAGCAGGCAGCAGCCCCGTGCTGGCGCGCGGGTTGGCCTGATGCTGCCCGGGTGCTGACGCGCGGGCTTGTCGCATGAGTGGCTTGGTGCCCCGCCCCTGGTCCGGTGCTGGCTGTGATCATGGCTGGTGCTGGCTCGGGTGAGGTGCATGGCATGCCCGGGCTTAGCTCGGACATGTCCGAGCCAAGGCCTGCTGGTGGCTGGTGCTCGTCCTCGGCATGGCTCGGTACTGTCCGAGCCATGGCCTGGCTTGTCTCGGTCATGGTGCGCGGCATGGCCGGGTCATAGTCGGCTGTGGCTTGGCCATGTCCGGGCCATGTCTTGGTGCCACCGAGCCATAGTCGGCCATGCATGAATCATGCATGGTTTATGGCTCGATGCTCCCTTCCTTCCAACTTTGGAAAAATTCATAAAACCTGAAAAGTAAAAATTGAGTTAGAAATTAAAATTATTGGGTTGCCTCCTAACAAGCGCTTGTTTAAAGTCATTAGCTTGACTTTCTCTTTTCTTCAACTTTTCCGAAGTTGGAAGATAAACTGGTTTTTCAAACTTAATTTCCTCAATCCACCTTATGGGAAAAGACTCAAAGAAAGGTTTTAATCTTTGTCCATTGACTTTAAATTGCATCTAGGTAGTTGGATTATAGATTTCCATCGATCCATTGAGATATACTCTTCTTACTTCAAAAAGACCAGCCCATCATGATCTTAATTTCCCAGGGAATTTTCTCATTTGTCCTATGAATAATAAAACCTTTTGTTCTTCGTGGAATGATCTTCTTAATATCTTCTGGTCATGTAAAGCTTTCGTTTTCTCCTTGTAGATCCTTGAATTTTCATAGGCTTCATTCCTAATCTCTTCAAGTTCTTGTAAATGCAGCATCATTTGAATTCCAGCTTCGTCGAAGTTAAGAGTGCATTGCTTCACTGCCCACCATGCTTTATGTTCTATCTCCACAGGTAAATGGCATGGTTTTCCAAACACAATTCTGTATGGGGACATACCAAGGGGTGTCTTATAGGCTGTTTGGTATGCCCATAAAGCATCTCCTAGTCGCATACTCCAATCTTTCCTCTGAATATTGACTGTTTTCTCCAGAATCAGCTTTATTTGACGATTAGATATTTCAGCTTGACCATTGGTTTGTGGATGATATGAAGTAGATACCCTATGGCTTACTCCATACTTTTCAACTAATGCTTGTACAATTTTGTTGCAGAAGTGAGTTCCACGATCACTGATGAGGGCTCTAGGTATGCCAAATCTATGAAGAATGTTATTCTGATCGAGCTAAATTAGACCCTATTTTTATGGCTATTTTACTATGTTTTTAGACCCATTTATGCTTAATTATATGCTATTTTGATAATATTTGTGTTTTTAGTCTTTAAGTGATGTGAAAATGAGAATTTGTTAATTTTCACTACTTTTGGAGCTATTTTGATGACTTTTTACACAGATTTGAGCAAAGCAATTTTGAGCATAGATTTGGAGCTTCGAAGTTCGTGTTTGAAAACTCATTGAAGACTTATTTGAAGATTTGAAGACATTGAAGAATTATTTCGAGAGGAAAGAATTGAAGATTGGAGCTTAAATTGCGAAGGATTGAAGACAAGCCATGAATAAGCCCTTAAGCTTTGGTATTTTTGGATATTTTATATGGAAAATACTCAGCCCATATAAGGTAATAATTGGAATTAAAATCCCAATTAATACCGCCTATATCCAAGGAAATATCCAATTTCCGCTTATTCCCGCTTCTAGTCCTAACAGGATTAGGAATCATCGCAGTTTTGGTAGAAAAATCATAACTTTCCGCTCATACCTCCGTTTGAAGCCCATGAGAACTCGTTGAAAAGCGAACTCCGAGATCTACAACTGTCCTTTGAAGTCCAAGACCCAGTTCTACCGTTTTCAAGCCCAAAAATGCCGTCGAAGTCCCTGCACAAATTCAAGATTTTTTCAAGATCCTATTTTGACTAGGATTTTGGTTCTAGGATGACTTTTAATCTAACTTAGAGTCTAAGTTAGACCCTAAACCGTCCTAGACTCCTTTCCTACTTAGAATTGGATTACCTAGGGTTATTTCCACTATAAATAGCCACCTCCTGTAACACAAATCACACACCACACACACCCATATACTTTACACACCAATTAGTTTTAGATCTAGTTTTTTAGACAAGGGTGCCGCCACCCCCTATAGCCATAGGGAGGTGCGACATACCTAGGTTTTTATCAAGGAGATTTTGCCCCTTCTAGTTTTGTAAGTACTCTTATGCCGCTCATGGATTTTCCAAAATCCATGAGTAGCTAAATTCTTATACTTCTAATCCTTTGGTGAATTCAATCAATTGATATGGTGAGATTTCTATGCTTATAATTTAGTATTTTATTTTTGATAGATAGCATGTTAAACTCTGTTTTATTACATGACCTTGATTTTTATTGATTTATGAGGCCAATAAATTGGTAATTTGAGAGATCGATTGCTAAATCAGGCGGAATAGTTAACCCTCGAGTCTGATTGTTTGGTAGCGAATCGTTGACGACTAACCCTCGCTTCGATGAGTTTCTCATGCCAGTGATAAGATTTTATCTGGTTGTTGTATGGTTTTATTTATTAAGCATGTGCGAAAGTACTAATTAAGTAGTTAAACTTAATGCTTTGTTGCTTGGTGAATCTTTAAGCCTTAATCGGGTAATCTTATCTAAATAGCATGTTAGGTTTTTCCTAGGCCAGTTATCATCAAGGATTTAATATTGAATTCATCTTTTAAATCAAGGACCCATATTCAATTTGATTGTTTTCTGCCATTGGAGAAGAAGTATGCTTTTAATTATTGTTTTCTTTCTTATTTGCCATAGATCTAGATTTAATTACTTTGCTTTGTAACTAGTATAATTGTTTTCTTTTTAATTGCTTTCTTTCAACCTCTGCTTTTATATATTGTTTTTGAGAGATTTTAAGGATTGTATTTTCGGATAAAGTCTATCAACCTTCTCTGTGAGATCGACCCCTGCTTACCCTATCTACTTTAATTAGGATTTTGTGGGGAATTATTTTTATGATTGCTGACGACTGATCATAAATTTTGGCGCCGTTGCCGGGGAAGGAAAATAGACTCATCTGGAGACGAATCCTGGGAATTTTCTCTTTGTCTCTTTGTCTCTGCGTTTTTAATCTTTAAAAAAAATTTATGTTTTTTGCGTTTTTTCTAAAAAAAAAATTGCTTTTTGCGTTTTTAATTTTTGTCTTGCGTCTTTGAAAAAAAAAGTTTTCGGTTTTGCGATAAAAAAAAAGTTTTTGCGTCATAAAAAAAAATTTGTTTTTGCGTTTTTAGAAAAAAAAATATTTTCCTTTATTTTCTGTCTTTAATTTTAATTTTTGTTTAAGAACTGTTACTACTAATCTATTTTCTTTTGAGTTTTTTGAGTTTTTCTAGGAAGCTGCATGCCTAAGACAAGAAGTAGTGGTACAGAAGAGTTTGAATTTGATCCAGAGCCAGAAAGGACAGTATTTTTGCTAAGGAAGGAGAAATCAAGTCGACAACAAGAAGAGGAGTCATCCAATTCAAGTTCTCAATCAAGTTCTCCTAGATCTGCTGCTTCAACATCATCACAAGACATGGCAAACGAAGAACCTAAAACCCTAAGAGAGCTTTCTGCACCAAACGTCAATGCACAACGTTTAGCAATTCGATACCCAGATACGACTGCAAATTTTGAGATTAAATCTGGATTTATTCAGATTTTACACAAATTTCACGGTCTATCTGGAGAAGATCCTCACCGTCATCTGACCGATTTCCAGATTGCCTGCACATCAACAAATATTCAAGGTATTACTTAAGACCAATTCAAGTTAAGAACTTTTCCGTTCACTCTTGTGGATCGTGCAAAAGATTGGTTGTACCTCTTACCAACTGGTTCAATCACATCTTGGACGAGCCTTAAGAAGTTGTTCTTGGAAAAGCACTTTCCTGCCCATAAAGTATCAAGTATAAGGAAGGAGATTTGCGAATTAAGCAACACCATGGAGAAACAATGCACGAATATTGGGAACGTTTCAAGACACTATGTGCGAGCTGCCCCAATCATCAAATCATTGAACAGTTGTTGATCCAATACTTCTACGAAGGATTACTACCGTTTGACAGATCTTCCATAGATTCTGCAAGTGGAGGAGCCTTCATAGACAACACTCCTACCGATGCTTGGACTTTAGTGGAGAACATGGCTGCCAACACTCAACAATTTGGATCTCGAGAAGACTATTCAAGAGAAGGCAATACCAGAAGAATCAATGAAGTCTCTACCCATTCCACCTCATTGGAGCAACAACTTCAAGAAACAAATCAGCAAGTCGCTGCGCTCACTGATTTATTCAATGCAAATTTTTCAAGTGTGCCTAAGAGCTGTGGTATTTGTAAACAAGGACACTACACTGATAAGTGCCCTTCTTTGGAACACACCGCGCAAGAAGTCAATGTTGTTGGAATGCAAGGAGCATATCAAAGGAAGCCTGAACCTTATTGGAGAGCCGAGCAACCAAGTCAATAATATGGGAACCAAGGTAACTATCAAGGAAGGCCAATGAATTATCAAAGGCCTAATTTTCAACAATCATCACAAGCTGTCGAGATGCAACAAATGAGAGAAGCTATGGAGATGATGAGGAAACAAATCAGTCAATTGGCTAGTGACATGAGCGAACTCAAGACACAAGGTCAACAAAGGATCCCATCGCAGCCCAAGGTACCTCCTAAGGAGAATGTAAGTGCAATCACTTTAAGAAGTGGAAAAGAGTTGGAAAACCCTTTTCCTACCCATGCCGCACAAGATGAAGGAGAGTCGAGCTACACCAAAGAAGAATTGCAAGTGCCTGACAAAGAAATCAAGATTGAAGATGATCCCAGAAGAAAAGATGGCGCAACCACCATGGGGAAAGACAAGAAGATTGCCGCCGACAAGGTAGATGCCGCCATCCCTTTTCCATCACGATTGAAGAAGTCAAAGAAAGAAGATGATGATCAAGAAATTTTGGAGATACTTCGAAAAGTTGAGGTCAACATCCCACTTCTTTATGCTATTCAACAAATTCCAAATTATGCAAAGTTACTTAAGCAACTTTGTACCAACAAGAAAAGGTTACAAGGTAAGGTAAGTGCTGGAGTTAATGTCTCTGCTGTGCTTCAAAAGAGTTTACCTCCTAAATGCAAGGATCCAGGTACATTTTCTATTACTTGTTCTATTGGAAGAAGAGTTATAGAGAATGCTATGCTAGATTTAGGTGCATCTTTAAGCGTTATGCCTTTTTCTTTTTATCAATCTTTAAATCTTGGTCCTTTAAAAAATACTGATGTGATTCTGCAGTTAGCTGATGGATCTTTGGTTCATCCCAAAGGTGTTATAGAGAATGTCTTAATTCAAGTTGAACACTTGATTTTTCCTATTGACATCTTTGTTATGGAGATGGAACATTCGAAAGATCAATGTCCTCTTTTATTAGGAAGACCTTTCTTAAGAACTTCCCATACTAAAATTGATGCATTCGATGGTTCACTGACCATGGAATTCGATGGTGATGTAATCCACCCTAGAATTTCATCTCAATCGCCATTGAACTCTAACAAGTTTGTTTGTGTTGTGAGTGTTAAAAGTGTTAAGAAGAAAGCCACTAAAGGATCATCGACGAAGCCTGATCTGATTTCCAGAGGAAGACAAAGGATAAGAGACATTCGACAACGCTACAACGAGAATTTCCACCAATTTTGGGGGAGATTTAAGAAGTTGTGTATCGATTGACCTCAACATGGATTCAATAAAAGAATTCTTATCCAAATCTTCTATGGAGGATTAGGACTGAAAGATCGAGTTCTTGTTGATTCCTTTAGTCGCACTCCAATATTGAAGAGAACCCCGAAGAATGCATACTTTGCGTTTGAAGAATTATCCTGAAGGACGGAATTTTCAACCTCAAAGGAAGAGCAAGAAGCCAACAAGCATGGAGTTCAGCCACAAGGAGAGAAGCAGAAGATGGAAGCCAAGGAACCAAAGGAAGACGCTCAAGGCCATGATCGAGCTAACCCAGTCGGCCATTGCCCGGCTATGGCCCGACCATCGTCACACATGGCCAGGATAGGACCGGCCATAGCCGAGCCACGCCGAGACATATGCTCGGACATGGCCCGGTCATCCGAGTCACATGCCCGGCCATCCCCGCCGCTTGCCCGGTCATCCGCGCCGCTTGCCCGGTCATCCGTACCTTCCTCCGCGCCCTACCAGGCTCCATCCGAGCCTCTTGCCCGGCTATGCCCGGCGCCACCTGCCCCAGCCGCACCTCATGCTCAGCTAGGACCGGTCGCAGCCGAGCCAAGTGCTCGGCCATGCCCGGCCAGTGCTGCATCCTCCGCGCGGCCTTGCCCAGCCATCCGCGCTACCCTCCGCGCACCACATTAGGCCCCAACCGGCCAGTGCCGTGCCACTACCAAGCCATTACCGGCCATCCACCATATTACCACCGATTAAGTCCGAGCCACCACCGGCCATTCATTCTGAACACTCAACGTTGATGATTTCAAGTCTTGATAAAATTCAACTTGAAGTTCTCAAAGCCATCAATGATACTCTTAAAATCATTGTGGAATTGTTGAAGGAATATATCCATAGTTCCTTCACCCTTGAAGAATAATTTCTTTAAGGCAGTCTAGCCAAAGACCTTAAAGAAAGGCGCTTATTGGGAGGCAACCCAATGATTTCACATGAAGAACCGAAGGAGAGCAAATGGAGCTTAATTTGGACGATTGCAAGCTGAATTCGAAAGGAGTCCAGTTTCAGAAGCAATGATGAAGCTTATTCCTACAAGCAGGGAATCTTTCTTTAACTCTATCTTTTTAATTTCCCTTTCATTATTTTGTCTTGATTGATTATTGCTTTGATTGCTTGCCTATTCTTTGATGTGAATTAATTGTTAGTGTTAGTTTTTATTTTCTGCATTTAAATAAACCACATGAGCATGCATAATATCAATTGTTTGTGTTAATCTCATATGTGTTTCCACATTGAGGACAATGTGTCTTTTCAGTGTGGGGGAGAGAGTCTAGTCTAATAGGGAGTTTTCATGCATATTGATCATTAATCATAATCTTAATTTTTAATGCCATAATCTTTTCGAAAATTTTGAAAATTTTGCATGTACTGAGTGATTTGATTTAATTATGATTGAAAAATGCTTAGAATTATTAAGAAAGTTTTATTTGATTGATTGATTGATAGTATGATATCTGATTTCTTAGAATTAGGTATAATTAGAGTTTTGTGATATGATCTTATTGTTTATTTCTTCTATGAGTGCCTATTTCTAGAACTTGTGTTTAATTTTTATTGAGATTACAATTATGATGGTATGTTATGGATATGTCAAGAAAAGTGTGGGGGACTACTTATACAAAAGGGTAGTTAAAAAATTGTTTTCAAAAAGAAGTGCTTTCATGTAAGAGGAGAAGAGGTATTTCTGTATACTTTAAAAAAAAATCAATCCATTGTTGTCACTCTTTTCTTTAACAAAAGGAGTTAGTAACCCTTGGAAAGAGGATAAGAGGCATGGAATTGCAGAAATATTGTCCCTCTGAAAAAATAAAAAGAAGGAGTCCTTCTGGAGTGCTAGTAGCCTCAAAAATGGGAGTTAGTAACCCCAAATCATGAACACTTCGAGGTTAGTAACCTCAATTTTCTAAAAATCAATTACCCTTTGAAAAACTATTATAACCCACACGAAAACCCTTGATTTGTATCCATGATATGCATTCCTTTGAGTGATGGAGATAAAAGTGAAGACATAAGCTTATGGAAAGAAGTAGTTATAGGATGTGATGAATGGTAAGTGATTAGAACTACTTTAATTATGGTTACTTAAGAATAAAGATGCTTGCTATTTATTGATCTTTTGAATTGAGTGCTCTTATGATTCTTAGTTATTTTGATTTCATAATTTTATTAATCCTTAATATATGTATGCATTCAAAGTTTTTGAAAGGTTTAAGATGGAATTTTGATTTGCATTAGTTTAAGATTATAGGATTGTTTTTTTTTGTGTTCAAGTTTAGTAAGTTCATAGTTTTCTACACTAGTTTGCTAGGGACTAGCAAAGATTTAGTGTGGGGGAAATATGATCGAGCTAAATTAGACCCTATTTTTATGGCTATTTTACTATGTTTTTAGACCCATTTATACTTAATTATATGCTATTTTTATAATATTTGTTTTTTTAGTCTTTAAGTGATGTCAAAATGAGAATTTGTTAATTTTCACTACTTTTGGAGCTATTTTGATGACTTTTTACACAGATTTGAGCAAAGCAATTTTGAACATAGATTTGGAGATTCGAAGTTCGTGTTTGAAGACTCATTGAAGACTTATTTGAAGATTTGAAGACATTGAAGAATTATTTCGAGAGGAAAGAATTGAAGATTGGAGCTTAAATTGCGAAGGATTGAAGACAAGCCATGAATAAACCCTTAAGCTTTGGTATTTTTGGATATTTTATATGGAAAATACTCTACCCATATAAGGTAATAATTGGAATTAAAATCCCAATTAATACCGCCTATATCCAAGCAAATATCCAATTTCCGCTTATTCCCGCTTCTAGTCCTAACAAGATTAGGAATCAGCACAGTTTTGGTAGAAAAATCATAACTTTCTGCTCAGACCTCTGTTTGAAGCCCATGAGTACTCGTTGGAAAGCTATCTCCGAGATCTACAACTTTCCTTTGAAGTCAAAGACCCAGTTCTGCCGTTCTCAAGCCTAAAAATGCCGTCGAAGTCCCTGCACGAATTCAGGATTTTTTCAAGATCCTATTTTGACTAGGATTTTGGTTCTAGGATGACTTTTAATCTAACTTAGAGTCTAAGTTAGACCCTAAACCGTCCTAAACTCCTTTCCTACTTAGAATTGGATTACCTAGGGTTATTTCCACTATAAATAGCCACCTCCTGTAACACAAATCACATACCACACACACTCATATACTTTACACACCAATTTGTTTTAGATCTAGTTTTTTAGGCAAGGGTGCCACCACCCCCTATAGCCATAGGGAGGTGCGACATACCTAGGTTTTTATCAAGGAGATTTCACCCCTTCTAGTTCTGTAAGTACTCTTATGCCGCTCATGGATTTTCCCAAATCCATGAGTAGCTAAATTCTTATACTTCTAATCCTTTGATGAATTCAATCAATTGATATGGTGAGATTTCTATGCTTATAATTTAGTATTTTATTTTTGATAGATAGCATGTTAAACTCTGTTGTATTCCATGACCTTGATTTTTATTGATTTATGAGGCCGATAAATTGGTAATTTGAGAGATCGATTGCTAAATCAGGCAGAATAGTTAACCCTCGAGTCTGATTGTTTGGTAGCGAATCGTTGACGACTAACCCTCGCTTCGATGAGTTTTTCATGCCAGTGATAAGATTTTATTTGGTTGTTGTATGGTTTTATTTATTAAGCATGTGCGAAAGTACTAATTAAATAGTTAAACTTAATGCTTTGTTGCTTGGTGAATCTTTAAGCCTTAATCGGGTAATCTTATCTAAATAGCATGTTAGGTTTTTCCTAGGCCAGTTATCATCAATGACTTAATATTGAATTTATCTTTTAAATCAATGACCCATATTCAATTTGATTGGTTTCTACCATTGGAGAAGAAGTATGCTTTTAATTATTGTTTTCTTTCTTATTTGCCATAGATCTAGATTTAATTACTTTGCTTTGTTTCTAGTATAATTGTTTTCTTTTTAATTGCTTTCTTTCAACCTCTGCTTTTATATATTGTTTTTGAGAGATTTTAAGGATTGTATTTTCGGATAAAGTCTATCAACCTTCTCTGTGGGATCGACCCCTGCTTGCCCTATCTACTTTAGTTAGGATTTTGTGGGGAATTATTTTTATGATTGCTGACGACCGATCATATTCTTTATAAACTTGACCACTATTCTTGCGTCGTCCTTTTCTGTAGCGACTGCTTCAATCCATTTGGAAACATAGTCTACAGCTAGAAGGATATAGCATTTCTTTTCTGATGGAGGAAAAGGTCCCATGAAATCAGTTCCCCATACATCGAAGACTTCAACAACGTATATAGGGTTTTGAATCATTTGATTCCTTTTCGAAATATTTCCCACTTTCTGACAACGTGGACAATTCTTGCAATACTCAAAAGAATCTTGAAAGATTATAGGCCAATAAAATCCACAATCCAAGATTATTCTTGCTGTCTTTTTGTGTCCAAAGTGGCCTCCGCTCTCATCATTATGGCAGAACTTCAGAACTGATTGAATTTCATTATCAGGAATACATCTCCTCATAACTTGATCAGAATCTTGTCTCCATATGTATGGGTCATCCCAAAGATAATATTTGGCATCACTGATGATCTTCAGCTTCTTTCCTTTACTAAAATCTGATGGTAGACGTCGAGTGGACAAGAAATTGACAATATCAACATACCAGGGAAGTTGAGAAACAACAAACAAATCTTCAAAGGGTAGTGCTTCCTCGATTGCAGTCTCTTTATTTTTGCCTTCAATTCTGTTTAGATGATCAGCTACAACGTTTTCTACTCCTTTCTTGTCCTTGATTTCGATATCAAATTCTTGAAAGAGCAATAACCATCGCATAAGCCTAGCTTTTGCATTTTTCTTTGTCATTAGATATCTTAATGCAGCATGATCGGAAAAAATTATCACCTTAGATCCCAGGATGTATGATCGAAACTTCTCCAAAGCAAAGACAACAGCAAGCATTTCTTTCTCCGTGGTGGTGTAGTTTTTCTGAGCAGTATCAAGAGTTCTTGAAGCATAGTAGATAACATGAGGTACCTTATCTACTCTCTGGCCCAGAACAGCTCCAATGGCGACGTCACTTGCATCACACATGACCTCGAACGGTAGTTTCCAATCTGGTGGCTTCACAATTGGAGTGGTGGTGAGGGCAGTCATCAATTTGTCGAATGCTTCTTTGCAGTCTTCTCCAAACTCGAACTCTACATCTTTCTGAAGTAATCTACACATTGGTGCTGAAATCTTTGAGAAATCTTTGATGAATCTTCTGTAGAATCCAGCATGGCCCAAGAATGATCGAATATCCTTGACACATGTTGGATAAGGCAGGTTCTGAACTACATCAACTTTGGCTTTGTCGACTTGCATCCCTTCTTTGGATACTACATGGCCTAGAACAATGCCTTGTTCTACCATGAAGCGGCAGTTCTCGACATTCAATACCAATTTGGTTTCAACACATCTCTTCAAGATGAGTTCTAGATTATGAAGGCATTGATTGAAGTTATCTCCATAGACAGTGAAGTCATCCATGAATACTTCCATCTTATCTCCCACATAATCTTGAAAGATGTTCATCATACACTTTTGAAAAGTCGCAGGTGCGTTGCATAAACCAAAAGGCATTCTTGTATAGGCATACGTACCGAAAGGGCATGTAAAGGTGGTCTTCACTTGGTCTTCAGGTGCGATTGGAATCTGGAAGTATCCTGAATACCTATCCAGAAAACAATAGTAGGCTTTGCATGCTAATCTCTCCAGCATCTGGTCAATGAATGGCAGTGGAAAGTGGTCCTTCCTTGTAGCAGAATTCAGCTTTCTGTAGTCGATGCATACTCTCCATCCATTTTGCAGTCTTTGAGGAACTAGCTCTCCATCCTTGTTTTCTACGACAGTGAATCCGGACTTCTTTGGAACTACTTGGACTGGGCTGACCCATTTACTATCTGATATAACATAAATGAGACCAGCTCCAAGTAATTTGAGAACTTCTTCTTTGACGACTTCAGCAAGGTTCAGGTACTGCATCATCTTCAAGTCGAATCCTATGCATGCATACAGTAGGACTTATTCTTTTAATGTTAGCAACAGTCCATCCAATGGCTTCCTTGTATTCCTTCAAAACGCTTATGAGTTATTCTTCTTGTAAATTATTCAATTTACTTGAAATAACAACAGGTAGAGTCTCTTTGTCTCCAAGGAAAGCATATTTCAGGTCTTCAGGTAGTTGTTTCAGCTTGACTTCAGGTGGTTGAATGATGGATGGCAAGGGCGTTGGTGTTGGCTCCAAACTGATATAGGAAACTGATGCTTTTTCTTCCACAGCAAGTGATGCCTCCAATTCTCTGATGGTTTCTGCTACATCTTCAGGTGTCAGGATTTCTGCCTCCAATCAATATCATGTTTTAGGTTTAGTTTTAGTTTAGCTTGCTAAGGGACTAGCAAGAACTAAGTGTGGGGGAATTTGATAAGTGCATAATTTACATAATTATTGGTGTTAATTTAGGTGTTTATTTTATCAATTTTGATTATTTGGTGCTTAATTTCCTTTCATTTTATTTTATAGGCTTAATTGAGGACTTTGTGAAGAAAATGGACTAAGTTGAAGGAAAATAGAAGCTAGAAGCTCAAATAAAGAATTTTGCCAAGTTAAATGAAAGAAACAAAATTGGCGCATGAATCTGTGTAGCCCGCGCGCGGGCCAACCCTTGGCCACGCGCGGGCAAGGCTAAAATTTGGACGCGCAAAACAGCCTGAGGCAAGCCGCGCGGGGGCAGACCTTGGACGCGCGCGGGTGCGCCGACCTAGACCCGATTTTGACCAGTTTTTCTCCTATTGTTTTATGGGATTTAACTTATTTTCAACCAATAATTATTTTCTACGAATTTTAGACCAATTAAAGTCAGATTCCACTTATTTCTGGCCCCTTTATGATTTATTAATTATTTGTAATCTTTATTTTATTTTTCCTACTTCTTTTAGGTTTAGAATTTTAACCCCTATATAAAGGGAGGCTTTGTACTTAGAAGGGAGAGGAATTTTTCCACAATTCTCTTCTACTTTCTTGAAGACAACTTTAGGGAGTTTTTCTTCCTCTCTCATGTTCTTTATTTATTTTATAGTTTATGTTTTTGATTTCATGAGCATGAGTAGCTAAATCCCTAATTAGGGTTTTAGGTGTAGCCAATTGGGGATTAATATTTAATTTTATGTTTTGAATTGATCTTTTCAAGTTGGATTTGTTTTTCTTGTTCTTCATACAAATTATATGCCTGGCCATCATATAGTTTATCATAGGGATCGTGTCATGTACTGACGGGGGAAGCATAATCTGCACACTAGGAAAACAAACAGGTTAGATTGGATCAGACATGAATCTTAGGCTAATTTGATAGGTGAATAATTACTTGTTCTTAATGAATCTAGTTAATTAGGTTGACATCGACGGATAGTGAATCTAATTAGTTAGGTATTTCTGTGTTGACTTGACAGAGCACATAGGTAATTAAGTGTAATTCTATTCTAGCTTTGCATCAATTCAATTCATAGGTTAATTATTGATTTCCCAATTAGGTGAACCTGAAGCCCTAAGCCTTTTAATTATTGTTTTCACATCTTATTTAATTCCCTGCTTCTTTAATTTAGTTGTTCGTAATTTAAATTGCTTTGATCACTCTCAATTTTCCTTTTCTTAATAGAATTAATTATAATAGAAATTAATTGTTCCTTGTGGGTTCGACTCCTGGAATACTCTAGGATTTATTACTTCAACTGACTCTGTGCACTTGCAGATTTAGTACATCAAGACCTAAGGTGACTATTTATAGTGGAAATAACCCTAAAGACTCCAATTCTAACTAAGAAAGGACTCTAGGACGGTTTTAGGGCTGGCTTGGTCTCCAAGTTGGATTAAAAGTCTTCCTAGAGTAGAATCCAAGTCAAAATAGGATCCTGGAATTTTCTGGATTCGTGCAGGAAATTCGACAGCGTTTTTGGGCTTGAAGATGGTAGAATTAGGTCTTAGGCTTCAAAGGAAAGTTGTAGATCTCGGAGTTAGCTTTCCAACGCCTACTCACGGGCCTAAAACGGACATCTAAGCAGAAAGTTATGATTTTTCTACCGGGACTGTGCTGAATCCTAATCCCGTTAGGACTAGAAGCGGGAATAAGCGGGAAATGGATATTTTCTTGGACATATGCGGCACAAATTGGGTTTTTAATTCCAATTGTGGCTTATATGGACTGAGTATTATCCCATATAAAATATCCAAAATTCCAAAGCTTCCAGGCTTAATTCATGACTTGTCTTCAATCCTTCGCAATTAAAGCTCCAATCTTCAATTTTTTGCTCCTTGAAATAATTCTTCAATGATCTTCAAATCTTCAAATTATCTTCAATGAGTCTTTAAACACGAGTTTCGAATCTCCAAATCTATACTCAAAATTGCTTTGCTCATATCTGTGTAAAAAGTCATCAAAATAGCTCCAAAAGTAGTGAAAAACAACAATTTCTCAATTTCACATCACTTAAGAATTCAAAACACAAATGTTATCAAAATAGCATATAATTAAGCATAAATGGATCCAAAAACATAGTAAAATAGCCATAAAAATAGGGTTGTTTTTGGCTCAATCAATCTTGTATACAATCATTGAAAGTATGTGTACTTCAACAATTAAGCCATATAAATCGAATAATCCAAAGGATAAATAGAAAACTTGTAAATAATCAAGAACATGAATACCTCACCATAGACTAAAAGATCTTTAATCAAAACATAGGGATAGAAGAGTATCGGGTTCTCTACTCACTCATGAGAATGAGAGAAAACTCCATTAGAACTTACAAAGAGAGAGAGGCGGCTAGAGAGAAGAGAAGTATATCTAAATTGTATGTAAGTTGTTTTAAGACTAGCTCTAAAACCTAGAGTAGAGTACATATATATAGGGATGGCTAAGAGACTTATTCTAACCCTAGGACCTGTTTAAGTATGTTTTAGACTTGGGCTTGGCTTGGTAGGCACAGCCTAAGAGTCTTTAAGTGATAAAAACTCTTATTCTCCTAAGTAGCTACTGTCCAGCAACTTCAGGGGCATTTTCGACCATCCAGATGGCAAATTCAACTCTCGAGATCTACATGAAAGTTATAGAGCTTGGAGATAGCTTTCCAACTGATCTTGAATCACCAGATTTGGATTTCTAAATAAAAAGTTATGGCTGATCTACCAAGGCTGCGTAAATCTGAAATCTTCTTTGTAGGTGTTGCGGCTCTAGGATGAAAGTGATCTCCTTTAGGTCATCATATATGACAAATTGGACTCTCAATCTCCTCTTTAAGGGCTGGTTTAAGTGTAAGGTGTGTAGGATGTTGGGTCAAGTCCACCAAAGCATCCATAAGGTTCATCAAAGGCTCAAACAATGAGGAATGGCTAGTCTTCATCTTCATTGACCATGTGTGTCCCCATGTTAACAACATGGTTCCCCACATGCTCATGCATTTGGCTCTCTAGGCTAGTAATCTCCTCAAGCTATCTTCTTGAGTTGTGTAGATGATTCATCAAGCTTCCATTGAAGAACATCTTGATCTTTATGACCATATGGTTCACCACATATGCAATGGGCTTCACCACCTCTTCTTGAAGTAGCTCCATTATGGTCCAAAACGTGATCATCCTTGCCATGGGCTTCTCCAAATCCTTGCTCAAAGTCCTTGGATCCATAAGTGCTCCAAAATACTCCTTTTAGGGCCTTTTTAGACCATATTGCATATTTCTCTCCAAATAAACCTACAAGTGCAAAACGCCTTATTAGAGGGTGAAATAACATATAAAACATAATGAAACCATACAAAATAGATATAAAATGTATGTACTAATTTGGTCTCAACAGTTGTAAATGCATTGATTCTTGTAAATAGAACCCCTGTATAAATAGAATGGGATTCTATCTCTCAATCAAAGGGAGATAACCATTCTTTAAACTCTTTTTATGGTATCAAAAGCCAAAGGATTTAAATAGAATGGGATTCTATCTCCCAATCTAAGCGAGATAACCATTCTTTAAACTCTTTTATGGTATCAAAAGCCAAAAGAAATCCTACGAATGTTTTTTCCTCCTCCCCTCAATGGCTTCTTCAACCTCATCCACTCCTTTATCTACTCTTACCATCCAAACCATTGCACAAATCTCCGCAATGGTTACAGATGAATTAACCACAAAGAATTATAACACTTTGCAACACCAAGTGCTTCCTTTAATAGAAGGAAACTCCATGGCTAATCATATTCTTGCTGATTCAAAGGCTCCTACAGCTACCATCGTTGCCAACAGTGGCAAAGAAGAACAAAATCATGCGTTCTCTATATGCCAGCAAGAAGATAGGCTTGTCAAAAGCCTTATCAACGCCACATTGTCATCGAAAGTTTGCCCATTCACGGTTGGGCTTTCTACAGCCAGGGAAATATGGAAAATCTTAGAGGATCAATTTGCAAACTCCTCAAAACAGTGAGCAAGGAGATCTCTTGCGAAAATTACAAGAGGTAAGAGAAATGAACATACTACTCTTGAAGCACACCTGCAAAAAGTTAAGATGATTAGTAATGAACTTGATTTGTAATCAATCAACATGTGGATGATAGTAACAAAGTCTACTAGTCACCAAATGGACTTGATGATAAGTATGAAAGTTTTATTACTGCCAAGGAGGTTCATTCTCCATCTCCTTCTTTTGATGAATTTATTAATCTATTATCTGAGAGTGAAAAGCGCCACAAGACCAACCTTCTCGATGAAAAACAAGGTCTAATTAAAAATTCTGGTTTGGGTATTCCAACAATCGCAGTTTCAGAACACGTTCTACTCCAAGAGACAGAAGTTTTTTCTATGATAATAGGAATAATATCATAGGTGCTAGTTTTCTTTTCAACAACAACAATAAGGTTTACAGAAAACCAATTACCAAAATTAGTGTTCTTATGTCAATAAGGCATTAAAATGTGTCAAAAGGTTCAACCATGCTGTAGACACCCATTTTTGTCCTATATCCTTTATTTAAATCAATTTGTTGCTTAATTGGCATTAGGGTCATCTAGGGGCATTTTGGTCATTTTTACACCTAGGGGGCATTTTGGTCATTTGCACGTTCAGTGGCATTTTGGTCATTTTAGGTTCACTTTTAATTTAAATTAGCAAATTCATTTTTAGTCATCTAAATTGCATTTTGAAAAACCCAAAAAAATCTTAGCATGAGCACCCTTGGCATTTTTGCATATTTCAAGACTTAGCTTCATTTAGTAGTTGCATTCTAATCTTTTATTTAAATCAATTTTATTTCTTAAGTTGCATATTAAGCATTATGGTCACTTACTAGTCCATAGTTAGCAATCCTATATTTAATTAGCATGCTCTTTATATAAGTTGCATTTAGTATGTCCCATTTTTTAGAAGTTACATTTGCATATTCCATGTTGATTTCAATTAGCAATTTGGTTAATCCATATGCATGTTTGGGATTTAGCATTACATATATGTTTGATTTCATTTAAAAAGTACAAAAAATTGGAATTTTTAAAATCAGAAAAAAAGAATTCAGTGTTTCCATTTATTCATTCGCATCTCATCTCATGTTTTAGATTACATATTTTTCTAACATACAAAAAAAAACAAAAACAAAAAAAGAAATAATAATGAAAAAAGTTTCTTTTATATATTGCATTATGTTACAATCAGTCTTTGCATTAGCATAATACACATTTCCATCATTTTGCATTTGCATATTAGGAAATGAGTGCTAAGCACTTTAGGCCTAAATAAAAGGTTTTGTTTCCATTTAATTCAGTTTGATATTACATTACATTGAGGGAAAAAGAGAAAGGGAAAAGAAAAACAACAAAAAGCAAAAAGGGAGTTTGGCCTTAGTGCCCTCTTGAGATTCACCATTTTTTTCCAGTAAGCCTTCTATTGCATCACGAACCTCTTTGTCCCTGAAATTAAGAAAAATCCCACACTTGGCAGTGGTAAAATTCCCAGTATATGAATAAATGCATAGCATGATTTCTTAAACATCAAGCATTTTGTAAACACATTAGCATTTTATGATTGGTATGACGGAATCACATTTAAAGGTTTAATAGGCACTAGTTTTTTTTTTTTTTTTTTTTTTTTTTTTTTTTATGGAACTAATCTCAGGCATCCTAGAACTTAGTTAATATTGGCATCTTCATTTTTCCCATTACTTTAAGCACAAATAGGCAGATTTACTCATGCATTCTCCATATGCTATTGCAATGTAATTAATTAGTTACATTCTGACATATAAGTAGTTTTCACATAACATCAAGTTGCATATGATCAAATCTTAGGCATTTAGACAGCATGCATTTAGGCTCATTCTCTTGCTTATATGATAATTCATTCCTAATTCAGTAAGGATTAAACAATAAGGATTAAACAGAAGCAGCAAGCTGGAATCATGCTATCATTCAATAACCATGAGGCACAAAAAAAGAAAAAGGCAAAATGAATTTACATCAGGCTTAATGCACAACCAAAGACAGTGAATTTCGATTTTCAAGTAGTTGAAGGGAGAGAAGGTTCACCTAGATTCTTGGCCAGCCCATTTCCCCTTCCATTCCTATCATCTTCAACAACCTGTAAAGAGACAAAAAAATTTGTTAGAGCAAAATAGGAGAGGGGAATCCGTTGGTTCATTGAACCCAAAAAAAGAAACAGTATTGAGCTCCCTCTTGATCCTCATACACACCTCCATCACACACAATTGGGGAAGTTTTTTTTTTTTCTCACAGAATGTCACTCCATCACAATTACACTCTTCACAACACGATCTCCTCTCTCGATAACTTCCCACTCTCTCTCTTCCCATTCTCAAAACAGAATACTCCCTCTCAACTCTTACATACTCATACAGATATTTCACACTCTTGATACTCTTGATTTTTTTTTCTCCAGATTCTCTCTTCTTCACACACACATACACTGAAAAATTCTCTCCCACTACACACTGGACACTGATCCTCCCACACCCTTGACAACAACGACAAATTCTTCACCCTTCACAACCTCGCACCCTCCTCCTCCTTCCATACTGATTCTCCCACAACTTCAAACGGACACACCTCTCCATTTTTTTTCTTTTCGCTCTCTGCCATTGAAACACATAAAAAGCTCTCACACTCTCCACACACCTCCACACACCACTTTTTGAAGAGCTCTCTCTGGATTACTCCCTCTCTTTCTCAATAGAATCGCTCCCAAAAAAATCACACAGTCTCTCCACCTAAACAAATACATACACACACTGGAAAAACTCCTCTCAAGTTCTCCTCAAACTCTCCTCAAACCCTCGTTACCCTCTCCTTGTCCTCATATCCGAAGAATTGCTCACAAAAGAAATAAAAGGGAAGAAATTAAATAGAAAGGGGTACCTTTAGTTGAGACTCTTTCGAACCTACCCTCGTTTGAGGCTTCGATGGCATGAATCTGTCTCGGCCTTCGCTTCTGTTTCCATTTCTCGCCGAAGAGTTGGGGTTGCTCTCTTTGATTCGGGTAGTGGGGATTTCGCTCAGTTTTAGGTGATGGGAGGCTTGATTCGTGAACTTTTGAAGCGAAAGGTGAGTTCTTAGGACGGTCGGGGTTTGTTGATTTGTCGACGGTGATTACAGTGGACGGCGAGGGAGTTGAAATGGGTGGGGAGGGGGGGGGGGGGTGGCGCTGTTAGGATAGGAAACTAGGGTTCATCATTGAACCAAGGAAGAGGAAGAAGTAAAAAAAGAAAAAGGGGGTTGTTGATTTATAACCCTAATTGAATCAAAACGGCACCGTCCTAGTGCTTTGGTAAGCCTCTTTCCACCTCTTTTCAATTCAGTCCTTTTTGTTTAATCTTGATGCAATTGGGTGCTGTTGTGTGTTATTTTGTTTAATTTAGCTTTTTTCTTCTATCAATATGTTACATTCACTTGTTATTAAGCTCAAATTGCTAGTTTTAGAGGAAAACATTGTTAAAGTCCATGTCTTTGAAGATTAAATATTTGTTAAAGTCCATGTCTTTCAAAATAATAATAATTGGAAGCTGCCTTTGCTTGGAATCTTTTTTAGATTCAATTTGAATTTAAGTGTTTTATTTAAAGTTTTTGATTTTTGGAATTGGAAATGATTCGCAATGATCTTTGATTTTATTTGAGCTAATTTTGATTTGGAAAATCGAGATTTTAGCTTAAAGTTAAGATTTTTCTTAAATTAAAGTTAACTTGAAAACGGTATGTTGAACCCTTTTGGGCTAATTTTAATTTTGAGAAAAAACAAAACTTGGAGTTAAAGATCAAAATTTCCAAATTGAAATTAACTTGAAAATAAATTGATGAATCCTTTTGAATTAATTCCATTTTAAAAGTTAAGATTTTAAGTTTAAAGATTTGTTTTTATGTTGATTTAATTAAGTTCTACTTTAGTTCATACATATCCAATAATTTGCATTCCTGTTTGCTCAAGGTTTGAGATTTATCTTTATGTTTGCCTTGGTCCCTGATTTAGGGTTATGTTTGCTACTTTATGCAATTTAATTCTTGATTTATGATTCGTGAATTTTGCTAATCTTTTACTTTATGTGCAGAAAGATCCCCAGTTTGTCCAATTCGCCCCTTTAGCTTTTTAATTTCTTTTAGTTTATTTGTTAATTCAATTATAGTTGGGCTTGTAATTAATTTAAGTTAGTTTGGTAATTTAGTAGTTAACACATGCGTGCCATATCTATTTTCGGTTATTGTAATTGTTTGCATTTC
>AWUE01020896.1:0-25414 GCA_001974825.2 Corchorus olitorius | reverse complement strand
GGAAGTACTTTGTCAGAAAAGCTGTAGTAAGCTCATCCCAAGTTTTGAAGTGGCTTGGAGGAAAGGAATTCAACCAAGCTTTCGCTTTGTCCTTGAGAGAAAAAGGAAACAAACGTAAGCGAATTACTTCATCAGTAACATTATGAATCTTTACTGTATCACAAATTTTACTGGAAATTTGTTATATGCAGCAAAGGATCTTCAGTGGTTCTGCCATCAAAAGGATTCTGTTGAACCATTGTGATGAGGCCTGGTTTGATCTCAAAGTTTTGAGCCTGAATTGTGGGCCTGGCTATGCTAGTCTGAGCATTGGTAATACTCGGAAGAGCATATTGTCCAACAGGTTTGGTATCAACAACTTGATCATCAGCCATGATTTCTTTTTGCTTTTGCTTTTCAAGTCTTGTTTGAGCTCGGTTGAATTTGCAGAATTTCTCAATTTCAGGATTGTACAGAATAAGAGCAGTAGATGAAGTGGTTGCCCTTGTCATACACTACCTAAAATCTAAGAAAAGAGAAGATCAAACGAAATAAAATAAAAGATAGAATAAATTAAGAATAGTAATTAAAGTGTTCCCCGGCAACTGCGCCAAAAACTTGATGAACCAAATCTGCAAGTGCACAGAGTCAGTCGAAGTAATAAAATCCTAGAGTAATCCAGGTGTCGAATCCAGAGAGAACAATTAATTCCTATTATAACTAATTCTATCAAAGAAGGAAATTAAGAGAAATTATCAAGACAGTTTAAAACTAAGAGCAATTTAGTTATAAAAGCAGAGAATTAAATAAGATGTGAAAACAATAATTGGAAAGCTTAGGGCTTCAGGTTTCACCTAATTGGGAAATTACTACCTAACCTATAAATTAAATTGATGCTAAATTAGAATAGAATTACACCTAATTACCTATGTGCTCCGTCAAGTCTACACAGGAATACCTAGCTAATTAGATTCACTATCCGTCGATGTCAACCTAATTAATTAGATTCATTAAGAACAAGTAATTGTTCACCTATCAAATTAGCCTAAGATTCATGTCTGATCTAGTCTAATTTGTCTATTTTCCTAGTGCACAGATTATGCTTCTCCTGTCAGTACATCACACAATCTCTAAAACAATCTATATGTTGATCAGGCATATAAATCTCATGAAGAACAAGGAAAATAAATCTAACTTGAAAGAAAAACAATTCAATTCATAAATCAAGCAATAATTCCCAATTGGCTACACCTTAAACCCTAATTAAGAAATTAGTTACTCATCATCATGAACAAAAACACAAGAATAATTTTATTGAAGAACAGAAACATACGAGAAAGAGAGAAAAGAAATCTTAGTCTCAATCTCCAAGGAAATCTTCTCTCCAACCAGGAAAAATAATTGTGATGAGCAAAAGGTCCTCAAAATAATCCTAAAAGTTTGTATTTATAGAGATACAAAAGGTCCTAAAGTAATTTGGATTAATCAGGGGCAAAATCAGAAATTCTGGAAAAACTAGGAAAATTCCCGTCAGGCCTAACTTGGGGCCAGCTTGGGGGTCAATCCGGCCCCAACTTAGGACAGAAAGGTTGCGCAAACTTCAGGGTTCAACCTGGCCCCAACTTGAGGGGTAAGTTGGGCCCAACTTGGAGTTCGTCAGGATTTCACCAATCTTCAACTTTCTTCAACGTTTTCACTCTCTTCAAGTCAAAATTAGCCTCCAAGTCCTTAATGAAAGTTGTAGAGCCTTGAATCCTCTTTCCACGGACACTTGAATTGACTCGAACGGATCTCCGGATTGAAAGTTACGATTTTCTCCCTAAAATCACTCCAAATTAACCTACAAGCTCAAAAACACAAAATGTGAGAATATATCGTAAATAGCATTAGAAAGTGCAATATAAATGCTCAAAATATAATCTAAATGAGGTCTAAATAGTGTAAATTATTGCACTTATCAATTAGGAAGGTCATTTCATTGAAGGGTGGTATAAATTTCTGTCATGATTTCCCAATAATCCAAAAAAATGAAATGAAAAAAAAATGAAAAATGAAAAAAGGTAAATGAAGGCACTTAGAATATCTAGAGGAGTCCAACAAAATGGTTTTCAAAAGAGTCATGGTTTTCAAAAAAGATTTTGATAAAATTGATTTCCAAAAATGATTTCGAAACTCGTTTTCTCGAGGAATGCTCTTCAATGAAGATGTTTAATCTTGAAGTGATAAATGACCTTCTTTCATATTCCTTTCACTTGTAGAAAAATATCCATTGTTGTCCCCCTTTGAGCCTAATTGATTTCTTTTCAGGTAAACCCTAATCAAGAATCACCCTCCACACTGGGGGTAAAGGTGAAAAAGGATCTGCATCGAAAGAATGTGCATTCAATATTTGAATGGGGCATCCCGATAGTGATTGAGTCCACTTCATTAAGAAAATCACAAAAAAAAATCAATCAATCAAATCAAATCCAAAAAAATAAATAAAAAAAAATCAAATCAAAATCAAAATCAAAATCAAAATCAAAAGAGAATTGATTGATGGAGCAAAGGACAATTGGTATGATAAGATCTTTCACATGACAAAAAATGATCCTTGATTCAAATACCCTCAAACACATTTTTGAGCCTTTATATCCTTTCTTTGGCAACCTAGAACCCTAGCCTACATTACGTGCCTGATAAAAGTCCATCTTTGATCAAGTGAGGACATTCGAGAGGAGATTTTTCCTCAACAAAAATAACAGTCCTTTTTTTGCAAAATGTTTTGAGTCAAAACTTTTAAAAAGAGTTTTTGGTTGAATTTGGAGTTCTTCAAGTGCAAAAAAAAAAAAAAAAAAAAAAAAGAGGGGCGCTATGGTGAAAACCCGAAAAAGGTAGTCTAGAGCAAGAATGGGGAATCAAGAAGCCACTCACAGTTTTAACAAGGAAATGGAAAGATGACACCCCCATACTGAGCAATGAGTTACTTTCAAGCATTAAACGCTTCAGCTCTGCCGAAGGAACCCAATTCTTTGAAGCCATACCCCTCTTCGACAAATTTTAAAATCTCAGACTTTTCACAGAGTGTTGACTCAAATCATGTCTCAAGAAAATTTTTTAAAACAAGAATTTTTATAATAAGATTGCATCCCATTTGTGAGTCCGAGGTCAAAATTCGCTTTTATAATAAGATTGCATTCCATTCGTGTGTCAAAGATCAAAATTCGCTTTTCAAAATAAGATTGCATTCCATTTGTGAGTCCAAGATCAAAGTTCGCTTTTCAAATTAAGATTGCATTCCATTTATGAGACCAAGACCAAAGTTCGCTGTTCGAAGGGCATCTTATTGGTGATTATCAATTCTTTTCAAAAGTTCAAATTTCGCAAAGTTTTCGATGGATATGAGATTTGTTTGGGGGCACATATTTCATAAAGATCGTATGGGGGGGGGGGGGGAGGGCAATGTTTATGAACTCATAGCATGTTTCAAAGGGTTTCAATTACATGATTTTATCTTTTTGAATTATGACTCTTGGCAAAATTTTACTGCAGAAACGATAAAAGAATGGATAAAGGGAGGAGTGAGATCAACAAAAGAATCTTTTGGGGCATATTACCAAGTCGAGTTGGGGCAAAGAGCTTGATGAAAATATATTTGGTAAGAACAAGAGAGAATTCAAAAAAAGTCAAAATCCAGGTGCATCATGGGCATTGCAAAGGCAAAAATCGTGATCAGGAATAATGGGGCATCGAAGTTTCAGAAAGGCTTTCAGCCAAGTTCAAAAGGATTGGGATTCATCATCCAAAAGAAAATGAAATTTCCATTTGGTGGATTACATCTGGGGCAAAGATGAAGACCTCAGCATGAACAAGAAAGCAAATTCTAAGACAGATCAAGAATAACAAAAATGAAGCAAAATCAATAAAGCAAAGATTCAAAGCAAAAGTCCAGAGGTTTCAATCACAACATCAGACCTGGAGTTATTCTTCAAGTTATCAAAGTTGACCGCAAATTGGTCCCCTTTCATCATCAATCAAGAAGTTTTCAATTACAACATCAGATTCAAAGTTATTTTCCAAAGGTATTTTCTTCCAAAATCACTTCCACATGATTCATATTCAATTTTCAAGATTTTGCATCGGTTCCATCCGAATGCTTAGGCTTTTCAACAAGTCAAACTCGTTTCCATACGAGTCAGTTTAAGCCTTGGTTCCATCCAAGCCACATAGGATTTTTCACAAGCCAAACTCGTTCCATACGAGTCAGTTTAAGCCTTGGTTCCATCCAAGCCACATAGGCTTTTCCACAAGACAAACTCGTTTCCATACGAGTCAGTTTAAGCCTTGGTTCCATCCAAGCCACATAGGCTTTTCCACAAGCCAAACTCGTTTCCATACGAGTGAGTTTAAGCATTGGTTCCATCCAAGCCACATAGGCTTTTCCACAAGCCAAACTCGTTTCCATACGAGTCAGTTCAAGCCTTGGTTCCATCCAAGCCATATAGGCTTTTCCACAAGCCAAACTCGTTTCCATACGAGTCAGTTCAACCCTTGGTTCCATCCAAGCCATATAGACTTTTCCATAAATCAAACTCATTTCCATGCGAGTTAGTTTAAACATTGGGTCCATCCATACAGCAGAGGCTTTTCCATAAGCCAAGTTTAATGAGGTTTTCCAAAACCGGACTCATTTCCATATAAGTCAAGCCTTACTTCCAAGTAAGCTCAAATCAGGTTTATTGCCATGTAATTTAAAATCCTTGTTCAAGGTCTCTATTCAGAGTTTGCATTTTTAAAACCTCCGGGTACCATTTCATTTCATTAAGTTTTTCATCAAAGATTCATGTTTAAGATTTAAAATCCTTGTTCAAGGTCTCAATTCAAAATTTGCATTGGTAAGTCCCCCGGGCACAAATTCAGATGCCTCTGGGTATTAATTCTGATAAGTCCTCCTGGCAATCGGTAAAGCCTCCGGATACCATTTCATTTCATTAATTTTTTCATTAAAGATTCATGTTTAAGATTTAAAATCCTTGTCCAAGGTCTCAATTCAAAGTTTGCATTGGTAAGTCCTCCGGGCATAAATTCAGAAACCTCTGGGTATTAATTCCGACAAGTCCTCCGGGCAATTAGTATAGCCTCCGGGTACCATTTCATTTCATCATGATTTTCATTAAAAAGTTTAAAATCCTTGGTCAAGGTCTCTATTTAGAGTTTACATTGGTAAGACCTCCGGGCACAAATTCAGAAACCTCTGGATATTAATTCTGATAAGTCCTCCGGGTATCATGTCATTTCATCAAAGTTTTTCATCAAAGATTCATGTTTAAGTTTAATATCCTTGGTCAAGGTCTCTATTTTAAAGTTTGCATTTGTAAGTCCTCCGGGCAGTTCATATTTCCTTCAAGATTAATTTTATTATTGCTTTATGATTCAATTTCAATCATCATTACTGGTTTGTCAATTAGGATCATTGCTTGTCATTTAATTTCAGATCATATTCGAGGATCTCTTTGCTTTAAATTTCTTTTTTGGAGGCTGCTTCGGGCTTTATTTTGGAACTTCTTTTACAGTCTTTGTTTTACTTTCTCTGCTTGATAATATGGGTGTCCACGTCTTTGCGCACTTTCTAACTCTCAAAAAGTGTACAAACTACTTTTTTGCACTCTCTGATAGTTAGAAAGCATGCAAAGAGGGGCAGCTATAGACACCCATTTTTGTCCTATATCCTTTATTTAAATCAATTTGTTGCTTAATTGGCATTAGCGTCATCTAGGGGCATTTTGGTCATTTTTACACCTAGGGAGTATTTTGGTTATTTGCATGTTCAGGGGCATTTTGGTCATTTTAGGTTCACTTTTAATTTAAATTAGCAAATTCATTTTTAGTCATCTAAATTGCATTTTGAAAAACCCAAAAAAAATCTTAGCATGAGCACTTTTGGCGTTTTTGCATATTTCAAGGCTTAGTTTCATTTAGTAGTTGCATTCTAATCTTTTATTTAAATCAATTTTATTTCTTAAGTTGCATATGAAGCATTATGGTCACTTACTAGTCCATAGTTAGCAATCCTCTATTTAATTAACATGCTCTTTATTTAAGTTGCATTTAGTATGTCCCATTTTTTAGAATACATTTGCATATTCCATGTTGATTTCAATTAGCAATTTGGTTAATCCATATGCATTTTTGGGATTTAGCATTACATATATGTTTGATTTAATTTAAAAAGTACAAAAAATTGGAATTTTTAAAATCACAAAAAAATAATTCATTGTTTCTCATTTATTCATTCGCATCTCATCTCATGTTTTAGATTACATATTTTTCCAACATACAAAAAAAACAAAAACAAAAAAAGAAATAATAATAAAAAAAGTTTTCTTTTATATATTGCATTATGTTACAATCAGTCTTTGCATTAGCATAATACACATTTCCATCATTTTGCATTTGCATATTAGGAAATGAGAGCTAAGCACTTTAGGCCTAAATAAAAGGTTTTGTTTCCATTTAATTCAGTTTGATATTACATTACATTTAGGGAAAAAGAGAAAGGGAAAAGAAAAACAACAAAAAGCAAAAAGGGAGTTCGGCCTTAGTGCCCTCTTGAGATTCACCATTTTTTTCCAGTAAGCCTTCTATTGCATCATGAACCTCTTTGTCCCTGAAATTAAGAAAAATCCCACACTTGGTAGTGGTAAAATTCCCAATATATGAATAAATGCATAGCATGATTTCTTAAACATCAAGCATTTTGTAAACACATTAGCATTTCATGATTGGTATGACGGAATCACATTTAAAGGTTTAATAGGCACTAGTTTTTTTTTTTTTTATGGAACTAATCTCAGGCATCCTAGAACTTAGTTAATATTGGCATCTTAATTTTTCCCATTACTTTAAGCACAAGTAGGCAGATTTACTCATGCATTCTCCATAAGCTATTGCAATGTAATTAATTAGTTACATTCTGACATATAAGTAGTTTTCACATAACATCAAGTTGCATATGATCAAATCTTAGGCATTTAGACAGCATGCATTTAGGCTCATTCTCTTGCTTATATGATCATTCATTCCTAATTCAGTAAGGATTAAACAGTAAGGATTAAACAGAAGCAGCAAGCTGGAATCATGCTATCATTCAATAACCATGAGGCACAAAAAAGGAAAAAGGCAAAATGAATTTACATCAGGTTTAATGCACAACCAAAGACAGTGAATTCCAATTTTCAAGTAGTTGAAGGGAGAGAAGGTTCACCTAGATTCTTGGCCACCCCATTTCCCCTTCCATTCTTATCATCTTCAACAACCTATAAAGAGACAAAAAAATTTGTTAGAGCAAAATAGGAAAGGGGAAGCCGTTGGTTCATTGAACCCAAAAAAAGAAACAGAATTGAGCTCCCTCTTGATCCTCATACACACCTCCATCACACACAATTGGGGAAGTTTTTTTTCTCTCAGAATGTCTCCCTCACAATTACACTGTTCACAACACGATCTCCTCTCTCGATAACTTCCCACTCTCTCTCTTCCCATTCTCAAAACAGAATACTCCCTCTCAACTCCTACACACTCATACAAATATTTCACACTCTTGATACTCTTGATTTTTTTTCTCCAGATTCTCTCTTCTTCACGCACACATACACTGAAAAATTCTCTCCCACTACACACTGGACACTGATCCTCCCACACCCTTGACAACAACGACAGATTCTTCACCCTTCACAACCTCACATCCTCCTCCTCCTTCCATATTGATTCTCCCACAACTTCAAACGGACACACCTCTCCATTTTTTGTTCTTTTCTTTTTTTCTTTTCACTCACTGCCATTGAAACACATAAAAAGCTCTCACACTCTCCACACACCTCCACACACCACTTTTTGAAGAGCTCTCTCTGGATTACTCCCTCTCTTTCTCAATAGAATCGATCCCAAAAAAATCACACAGTCTCTCCACCTCAAGAAATACATACACACACTGGAAAAACTCTTCTCAAGTTCTCCTCAAACTATCCTCAAACCCTCGTTACCCTTTCCTTGTCCTCATATCCATAGAATTCCTCACACAAGAAATAAAAGGGAAGAAACTAAATAGAAGGGTGTACCTTTTGTTGAGACTCTTTCGAACCTAGCCTCGTTTGAGGCTTCGATGGCATGACTTTGTCTCGGCCTTCGCTTCTGTTTCCATATCTCGCGGAAGAGTTGGGGTTGCTCTCTTGGATTCGGGTAGTGGGGATTTTTTTGAGTTTTAGGTGATGGGAGGTTGGAAGTTGCCTTTGCTTGGAATCTTTTTTAGATTCAATTTGAATTTAAGTGTTTTATTTAAAGTTTTTGATTTTTGGAATTGGAAATGATTCGCAATGATCTTTGATTTTATTTGAGCTAATTTTGATTTGGAAAATTAAGATTTTAGCTTAAAGTTAAGATTTTTCTTAAATTAAAGTTAACTTGAAAACGGTATGTTGAACCCTTTTGGGCTAATTTTAATTTTGAGAAAAAACAAAACTTGGAGTTAAAGATCAAAATTTCCAAATTGAAATTAACTTGAAGTAAATTGATGAATCCTTTCAAATTAATTCCAATTTAAAAGTTAAGATTTTAAGTTTAAAGATTTGTTTTTATGTTGATTTAATTAAGTTCTACTTTAGTTCATACATATCCAATAATTTGCATTCCTTTTTGCTTAAGGGTTGAGATTTATCTTTATGTTTGCCTTGGTCCCTGATTTAGGGTTATGTTTGCTACTTGATGCAATTTAATTCTTGATTTATGATTCGTGAATTTTGCTAATCTTTTACTTTATGTGCAGAAAGGTCCCCAGTTTGTCCAATTCGCCCCTTTAGCTTTTTAATTTCTTTTAGTTTATTTGTTAATTCAATTATATTTGGGCTTGTAATTAATTTAAGTTAGTTTGGTAATTAGTAGTTAACACATGCATGCCATATCTATTTTCGGTTATTGTAATTGTTTGCATTTCATGCCACCATTATAAGCTTCGATTAATAAAGAGGCGTTTTAACTATGACGGGCTAATCTCGGGTAAAGGTGCTCGGGCACGACCTCTCGAGATTTCGCCCCGAGATTGAATGATCTTTACGAATATCCCTGGAGGGCCGGACTAGGTTCGTGAACGCAAATTCAAATAAAGTCCTTTTTATTAATCAACTAATAAACCGAAATTTGCATTCATCATTTCATACATGCATTAATATTCAGGTCAAAGGTGAAGAAAAAAATAAAAAAAGAAGAAAGGAAAAATGAAAAAAAAAGGAAAAATCAGAAAATTAAAAGATGTAATAAAATGTGTTCTCAAAAAATTGTTTTTTTCTCAAATATGTTCTCTTATTTTCAAAATTAAGAAATGGGTAATCCAAGAGTTTTTTTCAAGGTAAGCATTTTCAAAAAGGAATGTTTTTAATTAAGCAATCCGAAAGAAGGTTTTGGAAATTAATAAAATTGATCAAGTTTTTTTCAAAAAAAGCAAAAAAAGGGGTAAAAAGATTTTATCACAGCATTTTCAAAATTTCTTCCCGGTGCAGAAGAGTCAACAAGAGACAAACAACGAAAGAGAATCGTAACAGAATTAATCGACGGTATTCGATTATATTCTTCGAATTCTCGACATTGGTTTTAAAAATGTTTTTATTTTTCTTTCATAACCCTTTTGTATAATAATCAAGATTAGGATTAAAAGCGACCAACTTTTCTTTTCGACCCAATAGATCTAGTTAGATTAAGAGGTACCGTCACTTGACGGGCGCTCCGGGGGTGCTAATCCTTCCCCGGGCGTAATCGACTCCCGAACCTAGATTTAGGTTACAAAGACCGGACCTTAGGTTTAGTGGGTCCATTGCCGAGCTTTTGGACTCGACTTAGCTTAAGTGGCAATTAGGTGACTAATCACACCTTAGAAATTTGATTAGTGGCGACGCCATTTCCAAAGTCGTTTCGACAGGGTTACCCGGACCCGAACGTTTCGACACATGCTTACAAAGACAGTGACGTTCACAAAGCTTTAGATGCATAGTCCATACATGAGGTTGATGATTGATAAGACCTGATTTGTTATATATTTTCTATGCGATTTTGCCTTATTTTGGTAGTCGTATGTATCATTTTACCCCTATATTTCTCAAATTTGCTATTTCATGCCCATTTGGAGCTATGTTTTAAGAAGATGAAGATTTTGAGCCATTTTGGATCAATTTGGAGAAACTACTGATTCCAACCCATTTCGACCCAGTAGTCCCATTAGACCCGTTTGAGCCCATGAAATTACCCAAATGGCCAAGCCCGATGTTTTGAAGTCTAAATCTGATTTTCTTAGGCCCAATTCAGTATTATGAAGCCCAAAGAAGGAGTCCAAGTTAATCAGTAATTATGAGGTAGTAATGATGCAGCCTTGATGTAGTAATAATGCAGTCTTGATGTAGCATTGCTGAATCATGTTCAAAGTAGAACTTCACAAGAGCAGCCCTGGAAGTAAATTCATATCTTTTTATCCATAACTCAGAAAAATGTAAATGAGGTACCGTTGGAAAGAGGATTTTAAGATCTATAACTTTTATGTTTACCTCGAGACCTAATATTGTCGTTTCATTAACATCTTTTCCCTTGAAAATTTTGGACAGAATTGATCTTCTCCTAAATTAACTTGGAGAAAGGTTTGTACAAAAAGCCAGTTGTTTTTGATGATATAGAGACTTCCGATTGGCCATGGTGTATCCTAATTAATTTATGAGGAGTATCTATTTCAACCAATCAAAGCCATTGCTTAGCTATCAAGTTTATGCAAATCCTAGTTAGTTTAGGATTAGGAAATTAATTACCATCCTACCCTCCTTAATCGCCTGATCCAAGGGCCGAGATTAATTCACCAAGTGTAGGATGCGTCCAAAATTCCCCTATAAATAGTCGGAGCCCCATCCTAGGAAATATACAGTTTTCACAATTATAATTTCCAGAATTTTAGTCAGATTTTGGGAGGAATTTCCTCTGGCTTTGCTACCCCCTTTAGGGAGGAAATACTGTCGACTTTGCCTTGTAAGTATGCCGCCCACGGTTGTTTCAACCATGAGTGAGTAGTTTTTTCAATAATTTTTCCCTATGAACTCTTAAGTTATGGAATAATTATTTTGCATCCATAGTGAGATCATGTGCTTATTTTCTTTATCAATTAATTGATGAATTGTGTTATTTTCTTAAAATTATGCATGCTTGATATGTCTTATCTATGGGGTGTATGGTTGGATAAGTTAATTCTTGGATTTGATCTTTTTAAACAAGTTTTCATGCTAAACCCTGAATTTTTTGTTTGATTTGGTTAATTGCTTGTTAGGAAGGCACAACCTAATTAGTTGATATTGAATCTCTGCTATAATAGATTTGGTGAATAACTAGTAATTGAGTCTAATTGTTGGTAGCAATATTTGATATGTTCGGAGAATAACTAGTAATTGAAGTACTAAATTGGATTCAGTTTGATTGTTATGCTTTGATGAATAACTATTAATCATAAGTGTATACTTGGTGTATCTATTGATCTCAATGCTTTGTTAATTGCTTAATTTAGGAATAATTAGTACTTAATTGGTAATTGATAAAAGAGCTATCTTTGGGAATAACTAGTACTGATTTAGTTTACAATTTATATAGATTAGGAATAAGAGGAATAACTAGTACTGATTTAGTTTATAATTTATATAGATTAGGAATAAGAGGAATCACTAGTACTTTGATTGCTGGCCAAGGACTTGTTTGTGCCTGAATTGATAATTTGATCTGTGATCCATGGTGATTCTAAATATTTTATGATTAAGTGGGGATAAGTGGAGAAGTATTGCATTTTAAATATTGTTTACTCAGAAAAAAAACAAGCAATATGGCATTGGCAGGGAATCCATCATGAGCATAAAGCATCAAGCAACATCCAAGCAAGCAATTCAGCAGATAAGTGATCAACAAAACGAAGCAGGCAATGCACGTATTGGGGCGAGTACACAAATTAAAGACAGAAACAGCAAAGTCAGGACCATTCCATTACTCAATTCATCATGGCAGTGGCACAAGATCATCAAATTCTAGCAGTGGCATCAAATTCACAACAATAAGCAAGCAAACAGAAGTCAACAAATTGAAAGCATTTAGAAGAGTTGCAGAGAGAAATTATCTGAAATTACCTCACATTGCCAACCATTTGGAGAGCTTGAAGATTGATGACTCACCCTGCCACCTCACCTCCCATGCACATCAATCCTATCTCCAAATTCGTTGAGCAACCTGCAGAAAATGACAAAGTAGGTTAGCTGGAAAAGGGGGATGGGGAATGAATCGAAAAAAGAGAGCTTCTATTTTCACTGGCTCTCCAAAATTCTCAGGATGACTGATCTACTGTCTCTCACCATAACAGTTTTCTTGATCTCACCTCTCTATTCTCTCCACAAAAAAAAAAAGGGCTCTCTCCTCCATTCACACACTCTGCATAACAGTCCCCTCTCATATAGCCTCCACACACCCCAACACATACAGAATACCGGCCAGAATTTCGAACCTTCTCTACCATCTTCCCTCATACACACACAATTCTCACAAGACCCCTCTCGGAAGCTCCTCCATCTCCATAACCTCAACCTCTCTATACATTGATCATCAGAGGCCATTTTTTTTCCCATTCACACTAAAAGAACACACTGAAAAAAAAAACCTGCTTCTCCATTATACACCATTGAACTCTCATCTTCTCCCTTCCAAAGATTACACTCAAATTTTTCTCCCTTTGAATACACTTTGTCTCGATCGGTTGAATCCAGGTCTCTCTCCTTCTCAACCCTAACCCTCGAATCCTCACACCCACAAAAATCCACACAAAAGCCTGAGTTTTCTTTCTCTTTCAGAAAAGATCATCCTTTTTACGCTCCCTCTCAACTCAACTCAAAAAGCTACACCCATACACACACACCAAGCTAAAAGAAAAAAAATGGTACCTTGTTGAGCTTTAAATCTATGCCCACCGAAAGGGTTCAGATTTGAGATAATCTTCAACGCGTGAAAGAGGTGTTTCGATCAAGCCAGATTTGGACGGTTTCTTAGTGGTTTCGAGGTCGGTTGCTGCCGGGTTTCGAGCTCTAGATCGAGAAGAGGTCGAGAGAACGGCACGGTGTTTGGAGGCTAGGATTTCCAATCGGGGTGAAGGAGAAAGAAAGAAGAAGGAAAAGAGGAGTTGCCTGGTTTATAGTCCCCATCTCCCTAAACGACATCGTTCTGAGGTAAAGCCCATTCTTTTCTTTTTTAATTTCGCCCCTTTGCTTCCAATTGTTGTGATTTAAGACTTGCCATATTTAATTGTTGCAATTTAGGGCCTGTTTATGTTGATTTGAGGTTTGATTGCTCTATGTTTATGATAAAGTTGATGAATTTAGCTCATTATCCCTCTTGAGTAGATTTTCCCATGTTAAATAAGTAGAAAGCCTAGCTTTTTAATTAAAATCTTGAATGCTTTGTTGGTTAAATTAGTCTTTGTGTTAAGTATTAAGTTGAAATTAAGTTATTTGGCCATGAATTGTTTAATATTAGGATCTTTAACCCCAAAAAAATATATCTTTATTTAATTGGTTGCCACTGGGTATTACTTGCAATTTTCGATTTGAGAATGCACATCTTTTTGGGTATTTTTGTATAAAGGTTATGTCTTTTTGGTTAATCTAAGTGTGAGGTCAAAAACTTGGACTTTTTGTGTTTAAATTTACTTGAAATTGATCTTTATTTTAATCTTGCTTCATGAATTTTGATTGAATTACTTTTGTATTGGAATATGAGATTTGTGTGTGGATATGTTTGTTTGCCCAAATTGAAAGTAGGAAATTAATTACTTGAGTTAATGTTGGTTTGGGAAATGGGGTCTTAATTTAAAGTAAAGATTTTCTTTGATTGAAATTAGCTTAAGGATGATATGTAAGACACTTTGGGCTAATTTCAGTTTTAAGGAAATTTAACTTGGAATTAAGACCTAATTTTCACAAATAAAGATTAACTTAGAAAGTAATTAAGAATCCTTGGAATGATGATTATCATTTGGTCAATTTTGATCTTTGATTTGCCTCGATATAGTACAAATTGTGTGTTATTGCCTGAATGTTACTGATCATTTTCTTTAGTGTGCAGAAGGTCCCCAGCAAGCCCAGTCCGACCCATAAGTCTTATTTTCTTTCTTTAGTTATAGTTAATTTGTTAATTGGTCCAATCGGGCCTTGTTTTGTAATAATTTAGTAAAGTAGAACTTAGTTGCATGCATATCATATTTACTTGTCATTAACTATATTTGTTTGCATATCATACCACCTTAATTCAGTTAATGACCGTAACCCTTCCGAAGAAGGGGCATTCAGTGAGTGATCGAGTTTTCGGGGCCACTGAATGTCTCCGAGGATGAGACGGCTTTTCTCGGGATGCGTCGGGGCTCCGAGCATATATCCCGGGAAGTGCTTTCAAAAACCCGGGTTACGCGAATTAACTCTAATAATTGGACTTTACATTCATCACCTGCATACATGCATTAATCTAGATATGGTAAAAGAACAAAAATCCAAAAAAAGTAAAAATCAGAAAATCAAAAGAAGCAATAAAAGGTATTTTCAAAAAAGGTTTTTTTCAAGTCGTGTTCTCTTATTCGATTTTTAAAATTAAGAATTGGATAATTTAAGAGTTTTCAAGGTAAGCATTTTCAAAACAAGGAATGTTTTTGTAATTAAGCAACTCGAAAGAAGATTTTGGAAATTAATAAAATTGATCAAGTTTTTTCAAATTCAAAAATGGAAAAAAGATTTTATCATTGCATTTTCAAAATTTCTTCCCGGTGCGGAAGACTCAAACAAGAGAACAAAAAGTGAAAGAGAATCGAGACAGAATTGATCGACGGTGTTCGATTACATTCTTCGAATTCTCGACATTGGTTTCAAAAATGGTTTTATTTTCTTTTATAACCCTTTTTCTAATAATAATCAAGATTAGGATTAAAAGCAACCTTTTTTCTTTTGACCCAGTATATCTAGTTAGATTAAGAGGTACCATCACTTGACGGGCGCTCCGGGGTTGCTAATACTTCCCCGGGCGTAATCGACTCCCGAACCTAGATTTAGGTTACAAAGACCGGACCTTAGGTTTAGTGGGTCCATTGCCGGGCTATGGACTTTACTTAGCTTAAGTGACCTTTAGGTGACTAATCACACCTTAGAATTTTGTTTAGTGGCGACTCCATTTTTCCAACGTCGTTTCGACAGGGTTCCCCGGACCCGAACGTTTCGACAATAATCTAGCCTAAACATTCATATTTGGTCCAGAATCGCATTAGAGCAGCATGTTCACATTTTTAGAGTTTAATTATGGTGCACCCATTAGTACATTTCATCTAGGCACCCATCACCAACATCCAAGCATAGTTCAATGGTAACAAGCAAATTCAAGACCAACGCAGTTATGGAGAGAGAAAGTTACCTAAGTTGCCAGCATCCTATCCGTTAGCCCTTTCCAAAGTTTGGAACCTGGACAAAAAGACAACAAAAAATGGTTAGAGGGATAAGAAGGAATTATCTTTGGCAGCTGGTAGAAAAGAGGGAAGGAATTGATGGAACCAAAAAAAAAAGAGATACAGTCTTTGATTCTCTTCCCACACACTCTCACCTCCCCTGCAACTCCACCGAAAATTGAGCCCTCCATACAGAAATCCTGACTGAACACAGACCATACACTACACCCTCTTTGATCACCAAGCCTCCGGCTCTAGAAAAAACTCTCTCTATCTCTCAACAAAAAAAAAATCTCTGGACGATCCCTCATTCTGGAATCAACACATTTTTTTAACACACCCTTCCCAACCAAAAAACACACAAAAACTCTCCCATCTCCTCACATACAGAAGAAAAATAGAAACACTACCTGGTGCCTTCTACAGCTCTCTCAATCTCGGCTCTCAACTTCCCTCTCCCTCACACACTCAAGAAAAAAAGATCCTGACTCTCTCTCTCTCTGAAGAATTTGAAGCTTCCCTCTTTAAAAGAAAACAAACACCACAAATAAGAAAACTCTTGCTTCTTGCTGGAATATCCACCCTTTACACACAAAAAGACCAATACACACACACAAATGGCCTAACCAATCAAGAATCCAAAAAAAATACAGGGAAAATTGAAGTAAAAGGGAATACCTGCTTATAGTCCCCGTTGAGCGCAAATTTCATTTCATAAATCTTTCCAATACTTTTCCCATGTTCTCCCATTTCTCACCCTCGATATAAACCAGCCAGCCCAATCTTTATCTTCCGTTATATTATTCCTTGACTTCCATTGAAACCGAGCTTCCTTTTAGTTACTACAGTCTCCCTCATTTTGCAAACCTCTGGTGGAATGAAGAAGAGTGCCGAGAATCTCGGTGAACTTCCCATGGGAGATCAGATTGATAACTCTCCTTATCAGTTTCGAATGAATGTCAATGACTCTCTGTATCTCTGCACTACCAACCCCTTGAACGAGCACAAGGCTAAGCTTTTGAAATAGAGGATTCGTGATTTGTGTATATGGTTCTCGACAATTCGCCAGTCATGAGAATTGCAAAACAAAATGGGATCAACATTCAGTGGACCGGTTTTCTGGTTGGGTATACTCCGCCCAATAGCAAGGATGATTACATTATCAATCACCTCAAGTTCGAGGTTTTGGTTCATGAGTATGAGGAGATGGTGGCGCCGATGAAGTAGCGGCGCTGGTTTAGGAATATGAGAAACAAGGTTTCAGTTTTAAGGCTAGGGGAAATAAGGAGGAAGAAGAAGGGAAAAAAAAAAGAGGAAAAAAAAGAGAAAAAAGGAATTTGAAAGAAATGGCACCGTTTTACCCGACCCGACCCACTTCAGGTTAGGTTTCTAAAATCTTTTCAATTAAGTCCTTAATTTCATGCATGTAAATCCCATAATTTGTTAATTGGTTCACTTAAAGACTGCAACTTGTTTCCGTGTTCAACATGGTCCCTGATTTAAGATATTACTTTTGTTTGATGCAATTTGGTACTTGATTTAAGATTTATTTCCTGATTTAATGCAATCTAGTCCCTGATTTAAGATTAATTTACCGTTTGATACGTTTTAGTCCTTAATTTAGGATTCTATTTACTATTTGATGCAATTTAGCCCCTGATTTAGGATTTTAGTTACTATTTGATTCAATTTGGTCCCTGGTTTTAGAAATTGATGTTAGAATTGAGCAATTGGGTTCCTGATTCAAGTCATTGATATTCAATTTAAGCTCTTTGCTCCCTGAAGTTTTCTAATTGTTTTCTTGATGTGCAGATAAGTGCTTTTAATTTCTTTCAATTTTGTTCTTTGTTAGTTTAATTTCAATTTGATTAAGCCATGGTTTGTAATAAGTAGTAATTAGTGTAGAGGTAGAGTAGAGTTAACTGCATGCATATCATATTTATTTGTGATTAATTTGTAACAGTTTGCATTTCATGCCACCTCTATAAATTGCGATTAATAAAGAGGCGTTTAAACTATGACGGGCCAATCTCGGGTAAAGGTGCTCGGGCACCACCTCTCGAGATTTCGCCCCGAGATTGAATGATCTTTACGAATATCCCCGGAAGGCCGGGCTAGGTTCGTGAAGGTCAATTCAAGTAAACTCCTTTTTATTAATCAACTAAAAACTGGACTTTGCATTCATCATCTCATACATGCATTAGGTAATACTTAGGTCAAAATTGGAAAAATGGTAAAAATGAAAAACTCTGAAAATTAAAAGATGCAATAAAAAGGGATTTTCCAAAATGTTTTCTCCATTAAGTGTTCTCTTATTCAGTTTTCAAAAGAAATTAAAATTGGTAATCAAGAGTTTTCAAGATTTAAATAGAGGTTTTCAAATTCAAATCAGGCTTAGTTTATCAATAGAAGATGGAAAAAGATTTCCAAAACAATAAGAAAAGAAGATTTTCACACCATTTTTAGGAAGACTAAAATTGGAGTTTTCAAAATAAAGTAAAAGACTTTAAAAACAAGAATAAAAGGTTTTGACACAACATTTTCAAAACCTCTTCCCAATACGGAAGATTCAACAAGAGAACAAACAGTGAAAGAGAATCGAAATAGGATTGATTGACGGTGTTCGATAATATTCTTCGAATTCTCGACATTTGTTTTTAAAATGATTTTATTTTCTTTTATAACCCTTTTGATAATAAATAGGATTTAGATAAAAGCAACCATTTAGTATTAAACCCATTAGATTTAGTTTAGACTAGATGTACCGTCGTTTGACGGGCGTGTCGGGGGTGCTAATCCTTCCCCGAGCGTAACCGACTCCCGAACCCATAGACTCTAGGCAGACTGTATTAGGTTTAGTATTACCTTCGCCAAGCTTAGGTTAATATTAGACTTAATAATCAGATAGGTGGCTAATCATACCTAGAAAAAAGATTAGTGGCGACTCCTTCTTACCAACGTCGTCTCGTCAGGGTTCCTCAGACCCGAACGTTTCGACACTTGTCATCAATCATTTTAAAATCAAAATAAATTAAGGGCCAAGAACTTATCTGTACCACGTTTTTCATACTGGTACTTAGTCTCCAAGGCAGTCCAGATCTCACGAGGAGCTTGTAGAGGAGAGTACAGATCATACAAACGATCAGTGAGTGAATTGAGAATAAGGCCACGGCAAGTCATCATATCATCTTCACGAGCCTGGCGTTCAAGCCTTTGTTCTTCAGTATCATTTGGTGTTGCAGCAGGCAAGGCAGGCAGATTCTCATCAAGAACATATAAGACATTGACAGCGGATAAGAGGAATCTGATCTTGTCTTTCCATCTTGTAAAATTTGTGCCATCAAACTGATTCAATTTCCCAACATCATGTTGCGCCATAATCTTCATGGTTGCATCGTTGATGCAAATACAATAATCCTCAACTAGTGAAACGGTTTTGAGGGCATGATGCAAAGTCAGTCTTTAAAAGAGAATGATTGATGAACACATGCAAGAAAATCAATGAGGATCATGAAGAATTAATTGATCGATGGAAGAGATAAGTTTCTACTTTGTTACTTCTTAATTGAATTTTTGCTATTTTATGCAAGATTCTCCCTTCTTGATCATGACATTGATAAGTCATGAGTTCCAAAATTATTTATTGCATATTGGCAATTAATGGATATTATTAATCCTTGATTACTTCGGTAGAATCATGGTTATTTTTAAATCAAATGAAAATAATGGAGACATGATTATTAAACCGAAAAGGAGCATGAAATTTTGGATTTGAAGATAGAAGGATGTAAGTAACACTTTTTGGTGCATGCTTTGCGCTGTATCAATGAGATATATATAAGTTCATTTATATGATTTATATCTAGGGTAATTATTTGATACACCGGCGGTGTAAATTTTGGACTCCACAAGCGGGTTGTGGAGTTGACACATGTCCATTTTTTGAATTAATTAAGTTTTAAATTTTTCAATCTAGTCCCTAGAGGACACATGTCACCTTTCAGGACCCGCTTGTGTAGTCTGCTAAACTCCACCGTCGGTGTATTGTATAATTTGCCTTATATCTAATTAGACCTGGCAATTCGTGTTTCGTGTCGTGTATCGTGTCGTATAAACGTGAACAATTTAGGAGTATATGGCCAAACACGAACACGACACGAATAACTAATCGTGTCATGGTCTTAAAAACGTTTACGATACCTGTTTATTAGTCGTGTACACGACACGACACGAATTGACACGATTTTTTTAAGTGTGTAACCAATAACACGACACGACACGACTAACACGGGTTAACACGAATAATTTAAACATGTTAAAAATTTGTAACTAAGAAAAAATCCAGATCATATAGAACATAGTTGATAAAATAATAATAAGAAAACATCCAAATTCAGTTTCAGTTTCTTCAATTTCCAATTTTCCATTTGTGCTTGACTCCTTGAGCTTGGCAGCAGCTTGCAAAGTTGAACACGTCCACACCTCAATACCTCACCTTCACTCAATTGCTATTTGCTGCAACAATGGCGTACAAGATTACTTGTGCCATACTCACTGTCATAGTTCATCACAAAAGCACAATACTTGCACTTCACTTGAGCTTTTCCATATCGTGTCTTTTGGTCCAAACTTTGAAAGACATCCCACACCTTGGAAGTTTTCCTTCTCTTCTTGCGAACTCCTTGCTGCTTAGCTTTGAATTTTGGAATCTCCTCTACGCAATCATCATATTGCTCCCGAGCATTTGGAGCTATTGATTCAAAAGTCACATTGATGTTTTCTGATTCCATTATGCTACTGCATAAAAAACAAGAATAAAATTTGAATTAGGGATTTAACTGATTTGCTAAATAAAATGACTTATATAAGAGAGAAAGTTGACTGCAAATTTTCTTGACAACAAGGGTTTGGAAGTAACCATGCAACAACAATTGCCAGAATTAGTGTACGAGATTAAACAGGGTGTTGAGAGAGTTTCCTTCATTTGGGATTCAACAGGACTCTACTTCGATCCCTAATTAACCCGGTGCTTTTTCCTTCCATTAAAATTTGAAAGAGTAAAGTTTTCTAAGTGTGAATGAAGGTTTTGTTAATGCAATTGATGGCTTTCATTTAAACAGGAAATGACTAAGAAGCTGCGGAAAGGACAAAGAAAAAAAGGGGAAAAATTGTTGGGAAGCAAGCAACAATGGATAGTGGGAGACTAGGCCACGGATTCCCTGCGAGAAGAGTTATTGTCGCACTCTTCCACTATTTCTATATGGTGCTTTTTAGCCCATAATATATGAAGACTTTGGCTATACTTGCAATTTTGCCACAATCTTTTTCAATGGTTTCTTAGTTGTTTGCAAGCTTTAATCGTTACAAATCTACCAAACCATTTTCATCAGTTTACTTTCTTAGGGATCTCACTATGAATAATCTGTTTTTATGCTTCTTTTTTTGGTAGAAAACTAGGCATAAACAAGAGTAAAAGACAAAATGAATCTTAAACCAATGAAAATGCATCGACCATTATTGAAGAAGATAATAATAGTGATAATATCAGCGTGAGCAATACATAAGCATACCGTTAATTAATTTAGGTGCCCACATTTCATATAATTAAGTATTGAACAATTAAAGGCATGCTTACCTGAATATTGGAGAGGAGGAAGAGTTAGCAGAATATTGTATACTTGATCAGACGAACCACCACAAAATCTCCATTTGGCATGCCAAATTTAAAAGATTCTTGTGGGAGAATCTAATAAAGTGGTCAACTTTCCGCCCAGGAAAAAGCATTTGCCAGTAATTGAATATAACTGGTAAAAATACTACTAATCTTAGATTCATAAAGAAATAAGCTCAACGAGATATAGGAGGAAGAAGATGATAAATAAATTAAAAAAAAAATACATATATAACATACCTTTGTGCTTTGTTAAGAACACTGAACAGATCGAAGAAGATAAGAAAAGGAGGAATAAGAGATTCATGAGGGCTTTAGAAACTTTAGATTGTTGAAAAATTGGGGATTTTCAATTTAGGGTTTGAAGAAGGGGAAAACGAGAAGAGAGAAGAGAGGAAGAAGAGAGGAGGCGGAATAGGGGTTGAGGAGAGTTAGGGTTAGTTTAGTTGCCTTATATACTAGGTTAGAATTACCAAAAATCTCCCTACAACTTTTATAAAATTACAGAATATTAATGATTTCCCTATTATTTTTCAAAAGGCCAAAGTGGTATTTTACTTTAAACAAATTAAACGTGTTATCGTGTTAGCAGTTAAACGTGTTGACACGGATAACACGACTAACTAAGCGTGTTATCCGTGTGACAGATCGTTTTAGCCGTGTTTTATACGGTTATGACACGAAACATGTTTTCCCTTAATCGTGCTGACACGATTAAACACGACACACGTTAAGGCCAAACACATATACGGTAAAACCCGTAACGTTCCGTGTCGTACAAACGTGTCGTATCAAAAATTGCCAGGTCTATATCTAATGTTTATTTCTATTATTTTTGTAAGAAAGAAACATGTTGTGAGATAACTTCAAATTGATTAAAGAAGTTATGTAATTTCTATTTGTCAAAGTGACTTTGAGAATTAATTCATGCAAATCGTGAGCACAAGCTTTATAGCAATTTGTGATATGGAATTTATAATTATTCCTAGAAGCATGAATTATGGTGGTGATGGAAATTATCCATATACAAGTGATTTATTTATTTCACGAGTTCGTGATTGGGCACAAGCTTAGCATTGTGTTATATGAGAGTTATGATTATTTTATCATAAGGTGAATTATTGGCGTACAACCTCATATAAATTGAGATGTTATATATTTTATTTTGAGACTATGATCTTTATACGATTAAGGTATAAAATGGGTCCCAAATGGTAGCGATGAATATAGTTTTTCATTTATGGCTACTTGGGTTGAATTTTATTGTGATCTGTATTATTGAAATAAAGAGATATCCTTTGATGATTGGATGTGTGATTCCACCTAGTGGGGGTGTGTTGGTTTCTTAAAGAAACAAAGAGATAAGTTGGTTTCTAATTAGAGAAACATAAGAGTTATATCACTATGATGTAATAAGAGTTGGTATAATCTTACTTTATGTAAATTATATAAAGAGAGTGTAGTACAATTTATTGATGAAAGTCATTGGAATGTCCTACTTTAACTAAAAGGACTAAATGACTTTGTATATTTCTTGGAAATTATCCATTTGTACTATAAGAAAATTTTGATGGATATGATTAAGGAAATATATTTATTGAAATTAAACAATGAGTATAGTGTTGTGGCCACAACCAATGCCAACTATTTCCTTGGATCATGAATGTTTAAATCATATTAGAAATATGCATAAATTTATAAAGTTTGGGATTGATAAATCCTTATGATTGTGTTAGTGATAAAATCACTGATGGAACGATTGCTATCTCCTACATAAATTCAGCAAAGAATTTATCGGATCCGTTAACTAAGGCATTGCCTAGAGATAAGGTGTGGGAGACTACAAGTGGTATGGGTAATTAAAATATAACCCTTAGACACCAATGATGGGAACCCAACCTCGCTTGACCAAACCGGTTATAGACTGAGGTTCAATGTGGTAATAACAAGTTATTGGCATGTCTGTTTCTAAGTGCTAACTATGTCCCATACTAAATAGAAGTTGTTAGTACTAATGTGATAAGAGAGGATGAGTTATTAAACTCTTAATGGAGCTATAAAAGGTTGTTAGGAATTAATCAACAACAAGTGACTCCACCTATATGAATATGAAGTGGTGCCGCTTCAACAAGAGTATAAAAGGGTTTTACTGTTGTACATATTCATAGAAAATGGATCGCTAGCACAGGGCCAGTCATAGTGCTAGGAGCAAACGAGAAATTTGATTAGAAGAACTTAAGTATAGTGTGTGTGGTGTTTCCGACCCTAGACGAAAGGAGTCATGGTTCAATCCTAGGACACCATGTACTTCGTTAGCGTCGTGAAATGCTTACACTAATTGAAGGTCCAATTCTTAAGAATCCTTCTTGTATGCACTATGCTTATAAGTGAATTATGTTTTCAAATCAACAAACTAATTGGGGAATTAGTTTGTAAATACTTGGATTGGTAAAGTTCAAAATTCCAACATTCCAAAATAGTGGGGGATTGTTGGATATTTTTTGAATGTTGATGTTTATTGAAGGCATTTGTTCATAAGTGGACAATTATGAAGAGACTTATTTGTCTATAAAAGGTATCTTTATGATATAATTATTCATAAAGTTATGTCTATTTGGAAAGACATGAATTGATCATAAAGTTATGCCTATATAAAAAAGCATGTATGTTGATCAAGTATATAAAGAGCCTTCCACATAAACATTTTAGTGACAGAACCAATAATTCTACTTCTCTCTGATTGTTCTCAAGTGGCTTTTTTGTATCCCAAATATGACTTGTCTAAAATAGTTAGGCAATATTGTATTTGAGAAAGCTTGGCGCCTCAAAGTCTTGTTTCAATATTTTCTTAACATTCCCCCACTAGTTTGTTGACTCAAAACAACCATCTTCACTTATAAGCATAGTGCATACAAGAAGAATTCTACGAATTGGACCTTCAATTAGTGTAAGCATCTTAGGACGCTAACGAAGTACATGGTGTCCGAAGATTGAACCATGACTCCTTTCGTCTAGGGTCGAAAACACCACACACACTATACTTAAGTTCTTCTAACCAGATTTCTTGTTTGCTTCTAGCACTATGACTGGCCCTGTGCTAGCGATCCATTTTCTATGAATATGTACAAAATCAAAACCCTTTCATACTTTTGTTGAAGCGGTACCACTTCATATTCATATAGGTGGAGTCACTTGTTGCTCATTTATTCCTAACAACCTTTTATTGCTCCATTAAGAGTTTAATAACTCATCCTCTCTTATCACATTAGTACTAACAATTTATTCAGTATGGGACATAGTTAGCACTTTGAAACAGACATGCCAATAAGTTGTTATACCACATTGAACCTCAGCTTATAACCGGTTTGGTCAAGCGAGGTTGGTTTCCCATCGTTGGTGTCTAAGGGTTATATTTTAATCCCATACTACTTGTAGTCTCCCACACCTTATCTCTACGCAATGCCTTAGTTAACGGATCCGATAAATTCTTTGCTGACTTTATGTAGGAGATAGTAATTGTACTATTAGAGATCAATTCTCTAATGCAATCATGTCTTAGACATATATGTCTAGATTTTCCATTATAGACATTACTAAAAGCACTAGACATCGTCGCCTCACTATCACAATGAATAGTAACTGGCGGCATGGACTGAGGCCAAAAAACAATTTCTGTAACATGTTTCTTATCCATTCAGCCTCTTTGCCCGCGGATGCTAAAGCTATAAATTCGGCTTCCATAGTCGAATGAGCAATGCATGTTTGTTTTTTTGATGCCCAACTTATTGCACCACCAGCTAATGTAAATAACCAACCCGAAGTTGAGTTATTATCACCTAATTTGGTGATCCAACTTTCATCGGAATAGCCTTCTAGTACTGCAGGATAATTGGAGTAACATAATCTCAAATTTGAGGTATGTTTTAGGTAACCAAGTACCCTTTCAATTGCTCTCCAATGTTCCATACTAGGGTTATGAGTAAATCTTAACAATTTACTAACAACATATGCTATATCCGGTCTTGTACACTGCATATCAAACATTAAGCTCCCTATAGCACTTGCATACTTCAATTGTTCAATTGGTCTTAAATCACTTTTAACAAGTGTAACACTTGAATCAAATGGAGTAGTATATTCTCTAATCTTCAAATATTGAACTTATTTAAAAGTTTCTCTATATAATGAGTTTGATTTAACATATACCCATTATCATATTTGATGACTTTAATGCCCAAAATAGTATCTACTTC
>AWUE01020894.1:0-22050 GCA_001974825.2 Corchorus olitorius | reverse complement strand
GTCAATGAGATATATATAAGTTCATTTATATGATTTATATCTAATGTTTATTTCTATTATTTTTGTAAGAAATAAACATGTTGTGAGATAACTTCAAATTGATTAAAGAAGTTATATAATTTCTATTTGTCAAAATGACTTTGAGAATTAATTCATGCAAATCGTGAGCACAAACTTTTATAGCAATTTGTGATATGGAATTTATAATTATTCCTAGAAGCATGAATTATGGTGGCGATGGAAATTATCCATATACAAGTGATTTATTCATTTCACGAGTTCGTGATTGGGCACAAGCTTAGCATTGTGTTATATGGGAGTTATGATTATTTTATCATAAAGTGAATTATTGGCTTACAACCTCATATAAATTGAGATGTTATATATTTTATTTTGTAGACTATGATCTTTATACGATTAAGGTATAAAATAGGGTCTCAAATAGGTAGCGATGAATATAGTTTTTCATTTATGGCTACTTGGGTTCAATTTTATTGTGATCTTTATTATTGAAATAAAGAGACATCCTTTGATGATTGGATGTGTGATTCCACCTAGTGGGGGTGTGTTGGTTTCTTAAAGAAACAAAGAGATAAGTTGGTTTCTAATTAGAGAAACAAAAGAGTTATATCACTATGATGTAATAAGAGTTGGTATAATCTTACTTTATGTAAATTATACAAAGAGAGTGTAGTACAATTTATTGATGAAAGTCATTGGAAAGTCCTACTTTAACTAAAAGGACTAAATGACTTTGTATATTTCTTGGAAATTATCCATTTGTACTATAAGAAAATTTTGATGGATATGATTAAGGAAATAGATTAATTGAAATTAAACAATGAGTATAGTGTTGTGGCTACAACCAATGCCAACTATTTCCTTGGATCATGAATGTTTAAAGCATATTAGAAATATGCATAAATTTATAAAGTTTGGGATTGATAAATCCTTATGATTGTGTTAGAGATAAAATCTCTAATGGAACGATTAATATCTCCTACATAAATTCAGCAAAGAATTTATCGGTTCCGTTAACTAAGGCATTGCCTAGAGATAAGGTGTGGGAGACTACAAGTGGTGTGGGTACTTAAATATAACCCTTAGACACCAATAATGGGAACCCAACCGCGCTTGACCAAACCGGTTATAGACTGAGGTTCAATGGGTATTAACAAGTTATTGGATTGTCTGTTCAAAGTACTAACTATGTCCCATACTAAATAGAAGTTGTTAGTACTAATGTGATAAAAGAGGATGAGTTATTAAACTCTTAATGGAGCTATAAGAGGTTGTTAGGAATAAATCAACAACAAGTGACTCCACCTATATGAATATGAAGTGGTGCCGCTTCAACAAGAGTATGAAAGGGTTTTACTCTTGTACATATTCATAGAAAATGGATCGCTAGCACAGGGCCAGTCATAGTGCTAGGAGCAAACGAGAAATTTGGTTAGAAGAACTTAAGTATAGTGTGTGTGGTGTTTCCGATGTTAGACGAAAGGAGTCATGGTTCAATCCTAGGACACCATGTACTTCGTTAGTGTCCTGAAATGCTTACACTAATTGAAGGTCCAATTCTTAAGAATCCTTGTTGTATGCGTTATGCTTATAAGTGAATTATGGTTTTCAAGTCAACAAACTAGTGGGGGGAATTAGTTTGTAAATACTCGGATTGGTAAAGTTCAAAATACCAACATTCCAAAATTGTGGGGGATTGTTGGATATTGTTTGAATGTTGTTGTTTATTGAAGGCATTTGTTCATAAGTGGACAATTATGAAGGGACTTATTTGTCTATAAAAGGTATCTTTATGATATAATTATTCATAAAGTTATGTCTATTTGGAAAGACATGTGTTGATCATAAAGTTATGTCTATATGAAAAGACATGTATGTTGATCAAGTATATAATAAAGAGCCTTCCACATAAACATTTTAAAGACAGAACCAATAATTCTACTTCTCTCTAAATGTTCTCAAATGGCTTTGTTGTATTCCAGATACGACTTGTCTAAAATAGTTAGACAATATTGTATTTTAGAAAATTTGGCGCCCCAAAGTTTTGTCTCAATATTTTCTTAATTTAGAAATTTTTTAACAGAAGAACCACCTTCCAATGAAGGTGGAGGAAAAGGAGAAAGACGAGCAAAAGTTGGTAATTTTCAACCTTAAAGAAAAGACGACAGAGAGAGTTTTGTTAGTAGATAAGAGTTTGTGGTCGACAATTTCTTCATACTAGGTCTTGCCCCGCCCCGCGCTTCGCTGCGGGGCAGTTTAGATATACTGATACACCCAAGAGTAACTCGATACATACACTCATACTCATTAAAGTTAAATTATAGTTTTTTTTTTCTCTCTGAAAAGAACCCATGTGTGATGTGTTTATTCTATAGATTGGGAAGGCAGTTCCTTGTACAAAGATCGAATAGAAATCCTTGCAAAAAAAATCGAATAGAAAGAAAGGGGCCCAAAAACTAAATAGGTATGAAGTTTTCTATTACATTTGTTTAATATACTTGTGCTAATAATGCGTTGCTTTCTTCACTTGGTTCATAGTATCTGGGGCTTGGGTATGCGACGTTTTCTTCATTTGCAGCCACATCTTGGTACATTTGTTGCCTTGGTAATACACACATATATCTAAACTATTTTATAACTTTTCTTATGTTCACCGAACCTTGTAAATTATTATAACACTCCAAATTATGATATCTAGTTCTTGTACCATTGCTGCTCCATGAAATGATTGCGCCTTAAAATCAGCATTTTCTTCTTTATCAGCTCTCTGCAGTACTATAGCTAGATGGCATCAGATGCTGCTGGAATACCCTAATAATAATCACCAAGCCTTTAATTAGCAGAGGATACCATTAATTTATTCTGTTTCATGGAATTAATATTAGTGATGAGAGGTACAAATGCCATGAAATATAAAAAAGTTAATGTAATCTTCAAAAATCTATAATTTTGTTCCAAAACAAAGACCTGCAGCCTAATTATGACAGTTATAGTGGTGGTTATTATTTTTTTGGCTACTTATAGTGGTAGTATTATTTTATGAGATATTATAGTGGTAGTTTAATTAAACATAGAAGAGCACTTCAAATATGAGACTTACCTCACTTAACACACTGATTGTTGGCAACTTGTTAGTGTTATCAGCTGGTAAATGAGTGTCACATTCAATCATTATTCCGTCACCCAGATTCACAAATTTCACCATTTAGTTTTTGGAAATCACCAACCCTGCGAAATTTCTACTTTGGCAATCTATCAATTTTCCTCTGTTGCTCCGTCCTGTTTTGTAGATTGAAAGCAAAGTTAAGTAAGGCAGGATTAGCCCAAGAAGAAATTATAACCATGCAAAAGATTAGTTAATTTGTCTCAAACTACAATTTTCTCATAGGGCATCGAAGAAAATTTGAGCCTATTTTACCAAAAATAAGCTCTCACATATGAAGAAACAACTTGTTAATTGGCCAAAAAGAAAGAATATAGCAGCAATGGTAATACTAAGGCAGAGACCATGCCTTTTGTAGCACCAATTAATCCAATTATATGCCTATTTGCATAGTACTGTTAGTGCACATGAAAAGAAATAAGAGATTATAAAGAAAATGAATGAAAGGAAGTGGGAACAATGAAATGCTTACGACAAAGTCCTGCTATTCAACTATGCTTCCACCGTAATCACGACTAATTGTCACTTTCAGGACATATATCTGAGGAGGAAATATCAAATTATCGTAACATTAGTTGTCCTGCTATAGTGTCACATAACCGGGCTCATCTGTGAACCAAAATAACTAAAAAGCATTCTATAGCTTCATAATTCACAATTAGCATATTACACAAATACATATCTGATCTGAATAACTTCTAAAATATGTCCAGGTAGGCACCGAAACCATCATAACAATAATCAAACTGATTTCTAAGCTCAATAGTACTCAGTAAACAAACTTTTGGCGATCAAGGAAATACTCTGTTCAAATTGACCAGTAGAAATACGAATAAAATTTTAGCTTCAAAGATTATGAGCTCAGTAGGTAGCATACCTCAGCCGCACATTGACACCATTATAAGATTCATATGGTATTGCAACAGTACAAAATTCAAATGGATATGTTTTTCTTTCATATATCTGCCCAGGAACATCCAATTCACGTACTGCAAACATCAGGAATTAAATTTGTAAACAATACAAACATAGAAACTGAGCTTAGTTTAAGCTTTTCATGATCAATATGAATCTTTAAAAGAGTGAAAGAAGCATTAACTGGAAAAGCACAAAGCCAAAAAGGTAACAGCATCACCGTATAAAAACACTCTTAATTCAAAATATATGTTCAGAAACACCAACTCCTTGATGCAATTCAATTGAATTGTACTATAAATTTTCTTCAGGTTCATGAAAGTTAAGAGAATAACAATTAATCTAACATGATCTTAAAAACCAAATAAAATTATCGGTCTAAATAAAAGTAACTAATTTTAAACTAAACAGATACGGAGTAAAAGATAAAGAAACCCACAAAAAATAGCTTGAACTCCCCAACAAAAACCAGAAATTTACCTAATATAAAGATTAGTGGCATCAAGAGATAAGTGGGCATCCGAGTCGGGTTTTTCAATCAACCAAACAACACGACCTTCTCTGCTCTCTGGAAGAGTGATACTCATTTTCAGCGGCTGCCAATTGTTGATGAAAGGAAATCAGTGATGTTTAATTTTGAGACAGAAATCACATGAAAATAAATAGAAAATAGGTAAATCAATTATTCAATCTCCATCCTTGATAAATCACAGTCACAAAATGAGAACAAACCAAGAAATTCAAATATAGAAAGCAAAACAAAATCAGAAAAGGAAAGAAAGATCTCGGCCAAACCTTTGACTCTGCAGTCATTATTCTCTGTCTTGTCTTCTGATGATTACTTGGTCTCACCATCCTTTTCTCTAAACGCTTCTTTCTATGCCTCCTTGTTCTTGCGTTGAGATTTTTTTGGGTCGAAGCTTCCTTTCTGTCTCTCCTTCCTTCATGCTCTTCCTCTCTACTTTTCCCGCCATCTCTTCTCCCTTCCCCTCCTTTTCTTTTTCGCCGCCTGCTCTGGTTCCCCTCCGCCCATGTCCCCCTTTTCCCTCTGTCTCTATTCATCCTTTCTTCCTTCTCCTCTCCTCTTCGCTCCTTTTTCTCTTCCGTCCTCTCTGTCTCGTTTTTTCTCTCTCCCGCTAAGGAGCCTTATTTTTCTCCTTCTCAATAAAAACACCCAAAAACCCAGTGGATGATAAGGTGATCCGGGTCAAAGACGGTTTGGATCAACCCAATGGGTAAAATTATTAGAAAGAATGGATATCCATTCAAACTTTAATAACATTGAAATGATTAAAAGCCCAAACTCAATTACAAGCAAATTAATGAGGTAGCATCTTTAGCCCGGTTTTTGTGTAATTTCATTTTCTCTTATTATGGTTTTTTATAAAATGTGGAGAGTCTAGCTTTTCCAGAGGAACCTCCAATTCCAAAATAAGGTAGAAAGGGAAAACGAAGGCAGAATTAATTGCTGCATTTGACTCAATAAATCTTCTTTGGCTAAAATCTCAATTTGGTACTAAACCTTTTAGAAAAATCTCAACTTAGTACCAAACCTCTAATTTCGGATTATTAGATACCAAACGTTTAAAAAAACGTTCAATTTAATATCTTTTCAACGGATCTGTTAGAGCGTGACATATACGCGCTCAGTAGCACGTTTCATATTAATTTTTTAACAAAAAATAGCCATGTGGCACTAAAATAGCCACGTGGAATTTAATTAATTTAAAATTAAAAATAAAAACTAAAATCCCAATTTGGTAAAATTAAAATCTGAAAAAAAAACTAAATTAATTTTCGATTTAAGCCTAAAAAATTAGAACCATTCAGGAAAAAAAAAAGCCCCAAATCTTTGAAAAAACTCTCTCCATTCTCTCTTTGAAACAGATCAAAATCACATATTTTCTTTCAATCTAAACCTAGAAAATACGAACAAGAACCCTAGATCTACAATGAGGAAACCCAACAAGGAGGGTGATGGCGATGATGCAGTGGTGCGGAGCGAGGAGGGCGATGACGGGCCAACGGCCTTCTCTAACATCAGCTTCGCCAAGTGGGTTGATTGGAAGTCCAGTAGTTTTCGAGTAAGCCATAGTTGAGGGATCTGAGTTGATGGAGTTTTGCAAGGAAGGAAGGGCATTGTGGGAAAGAGAAACAGTGGGCTCGTTAGCAGGGAAAGTGAAGAAGAAGAAGAAGAGAGAGAGAAGGGAACAGAGAGTAAACGTAAGGAACAGAGATTTTATTGATGGGCTGCTTTTTATTGCCATTAATTTTGGCATTCTATCTCTGTTCTTCAGTTTGCTTCAAACTTGTACGTTTTATTTATTTTTGACGGTGGCGCGATTGAGGTGGCTGCTTTGGGATTTGGTTGAAAGCCAGGTGCTGTGCAGCTCCGGTGATGGCCATTCGATGCCAAAACAGATGCAAATAGTCTTGCAGTCCAAGCACGAAGTCGAGGTTCCCAGTTCTACTTCTTAGCCTCTTCCCTACAAGCTCATCAATTTTTTTTTCTTTCCTTTTCGTTTTTTATTAAAAAAAAGTTCTCTCTGCTGTAACAATTGTTTTTTTCCCTAAACTGCTGTAACAATTGTTGAAGCTGAAATTTCTTAAATGCCTAAATGAATAGAATTTGTACAATATATACATTTGCTTCGAAGATTGGGCTTTTGTTTCGATCTGGAAAAACTTCTGTTTCAAAGAAATACTACTCTATACAAATTCTTTTGACCAGCAGCGCAAAATGAGTAGAATGGCCAAACCTTTTGATGATTGGACTCTTGTTTCTTGAATTGTTATGTCTTAATAAATTCAAAGAAATAAGAGTAAAATTATTATAATGGGAAGAAAATAAGACAAAGGGTTAGAAATGGTTATTTGAAATGTTCTTCATTGTTCTTGAAAAAGTGGGCTTTTGATCTTCATGTTCTTGAAAAACTTAGAAAGTTTGTGTTTTTTTTAATTAAGAGAACTAAAAGGAATAATAATAATTTTAATAATTTTTAATTTATAGCAATAATAATAATTATATAATAATTACCATAAGTATATATTAATTAACTATGAAAATTTTTTATAATTACTTATGTAAATATACCATGATTTTCGGTTAATTTGAAATTAATTATACATTAATTAATTATTCACTAAAATTATTTATTATTAATTAACAAAATTTTGAGGCCCACGGCCCACCACATGTCATATTTGCCAAAAATATATATATATAAATTTTTGAAATTTGGCTATAGGGACTTTTTTGCACAATTAGCTTTTATATAGGGACCTAAAATATAATTTCACCTATACAAAGATAACGGAAAAGTGGACTTAACGGGGCTTAACGTGCGTGTCGTTCAAACACCTGAAAAAGTACTAAATTAGACACTTTTTCAAACGTTTGGTACCTAATAATCCAAAATTAGAGGTTTGATACTAAGTTAGGATTTTCCTAAAAGATTTGGTACCAAATTGAGATTTTAGCCAATCTTCTTTTGTCCTTTATATATGTTTGACTTCTGAAGAAACTATAGAGCATAATTTACTTTTGCTGGTCCATTCTGTATCTTTTGCTAAGATATATATATATATATACATATATATATATTCTTTAATATTAAGAAATAATTAATTAGATATGGTGGAATATATGTCAAAATTTTAACCTTAATATTAATAAATAATTAATTAGATGTGGTGGAATATATGTCAAAATTTTAACTTGTTTGTTTAACGATGTTCATGATTGTTTCAGTGGACTCGGCTATCAGTCCAAATCCATAAACTACAAAGCCATTATATACGGTCTCTTCACGTTTTAGAGCACCATCATCAAGTCCTCATGAAATTTATGGTGACTACGGTTGTAAGTTCTTGGCTTAGTTTATAATTATAAAAGCAATTAACTAATGGACAAGGAAGCATTATTTATGATGCAGCCGGTTTTTAATACTTTTTACTTTAATTTTTATTTTGTCCTTATTTCTTATTTTAATTAGTATTGGGCTTTTATAGGCTTTAGGTTAATAAGTCTTTAAGTTTTTCTTAGAATTAAGATTTTAGTTTTAGTATAAATAGGTTGCTATAGGATTTCCAAACAAATGGTGTGTTATTTTTTTGAGAATTATGAATGAAAGTAAGTATTTAAAAAAGGGAAAATTTCAGTTAGGTGTATTGAACTTTAAAATAATAAACGAATAATGGTATAGTGAAAAGTTGTCACTATTTGGTGTAATGATTCCTTTTAAGTGTAATGGTATCACTAATAGGTGTAATGAAGTATCAAATGCAATATCAAAATTACCCTTCTGTTTAAAAGAGTACCATTTCCCAATTCTGCCGTCTTTCTTCTCTCTTTTGTTGCTTTTTTTTCCCTTAACAACACTTTTTATTAATCAATTAGTTCTTATCTCATGCTAAAAATTTGGATATATAGCTCATATAAATAATTTAAATAGTAAAATATTAAATAAAAAAAATTATAGAATTTCTAATCATTAGCAATGTAGCACAAACAGGAAACTTATGTATTACCTAAAAATAAAGGAGGAAATCAATATATTATAGTGCCCTTTTCATCTATTTCAAAAAGATCAAGTCTCAATAAATGCCCAGAAGAACAAAAAATAAGACTTGACATAGCTCCCTTGTACACCCATGTGCATGATATCCTACCAATCTATTTAAAAGAAAAGTGCCTATTTACTTCAAAAAAGGTGCCTATTTACTTCACAAAAGGTAATCCCAATAACCAGCATCCATCCGCTCATCTCCACCTACACATGAAAATGAAAATAAAATTTGAAGTTCATTTGAACAATTTACAGTAGAAACAAATTTTTAAAATACCTATTAAAAATGTAAGAACATAACTCTTTGTATGTAAAATAATTCAAACCTTTTAGTGATTGTTTTTGGGTACTGGATTGGGATTATTCTTGCAAGTCCTACGATTATGACCACTGACTAGACATCGAGTGCAGACCATCTTTCTTCTCTTAATAAAATGACTTTCAATATGTTTAACTTTTGGACGTCCAGGTGGCCTTCTTGTTGTAGGAGGCGATAAAAAGACTTCATCATTTTCACACAAGGTAATCCCAAAATCTTCCAAATGAGGAGGCATGTCATGAGTCTCTACTGGTTTCATGCTATTCATGTAAATCAAATCCTGTTTTTCCCTTTTATAGCATTCATCCACAAAGTCATATATGTTACCTTTCATGTAATGAATCACAGCAGCTGCATGCGGACAAGGTATGCCAGACATTTCCCACTCCTTACATGTGCATTTCTTACTTAAAAGGTTGACTGACAAGTCTACATCTCCGTTACTAATTTTGGCAGAATAACGACCATAAGGAATCACAAGCATGTATCTACCTCTTGCTAGATTTTCAAGTAGGTTCTCTTCTATGTTACTCCCCACACCATTTTTCCATGAGCCAATTGTTTTTTTCGACTTGAGCAATTTAGTTGCCAACTTTTCATGATGTGAAGTAATTAATCCAATTATGGAGAAATGCCTTTCTTTCATTGAATGATTCAACCATGTTATTTGTGATTTGATCCCACCCAGGATGAGGAAATAATGACATGACCCGTTTCTCTGGCTCATTTTGCAACACCCACTTTCCTAACTGCTCATTAAATTCATGCAACTTCTTCAGAGAACTTTCATAATCTTCTTGAAGACGTGCATATGCCACAACATCCAACAACTTCAATGCTGTCTCCTTGACTTTCTTACCCCCTTTCATGCATTTATTTACTTCTGAACTGAAGTTCTCTTTAATGTGTCGATAACAATATGCATGGCGTGCTCCTGAACCATATACTTGGACAATGCTTGCCCTTATATTGGGATGCCTATCTGAGATTAATGTAACCATAACACTACCTATCACAGCTTTCAAGTTCTCCATGAACCATAACCAATCTTCATATCGTTCTGAGCTCACAATGGCATATGCAAGTGGAAACATTTGATTATTTGCGTCATAAGCACAAGCGCTAAGTAATGTCCCCTTATAAGGTCCACTTAGATGGAACCCATCAATAAATAATAAAGGTCGACAACCACTTAAGAACCCAACAATTGAGCATCCATAAGCAATAAATAGTTGTTCAAATCTCAAATGACCAGGGCTTGCTGTCCACTTTGCAATGGTGTGAGGATCCGTGTCCATCAACTTCTTGCAAAACCAAGGGACCAATTTATATGTGTCTTCTGGTGGACCATTAATTGCAGCCATAGCATGTTCTTTCATTTTCCATGCTTGTTTATAGCTTACCTTGAACCCATGATCTATCTCCAATGAACTTCGAATTTGTTGAGCAGTAGTACATCGTTGCTTCCTTAGCTTGTCAACAACAAGGTTGGCAGCTAGCTTTGCTCTCAATCCATTGCTCAAATCAGAACTGACCAAATCTTGAGCACAATGTGAATGTTCATTCTTAGATGTACCAATTTTCATTGCATTTGTTCCACCAACTTTATAAGCAGTTAAGTGCCACATGCATCCTTCAACCTTGCAATCAACACTGATAAACTTAGAAGTATTCCTTCGAAACTTATATTGAAAATTCTGGGAAAGAGAGTACCGAAACATTACTGTACGAAATATCACTGCATCCTTGAATGTTTGGCCTGAACCTATTATCTCATTTGCCCATAAACTAGACACAAATTCTTCCTTTCTACCCCCATTGCACACAAAAGGAATATAATTTAAATTCTCATTTTGCTCTGAACTTGGTTTATCAACTTCATTTTCCATAGAATCTTCATCCAAGTGGCTCAACCTACAATTAAAAAGAACTCGCTTATTGTATGCATTATATATAAAACATATTTTAAATCAGTAGCAAGTATAAGAAAATTGGGAAATTTTTATGTTTCTACGTCTATTTTCCATGCAACTCAAAAATCACTAATACTTCAACATTTTATCCATTGAAACTAATTAAGCAATTAATTAAAGCAGGGCATGCGCACTTGCTCCAGTAACTCCAGTCATGAAGCAAAAGTGGAGACAAATGGTACAGGCTCCAGATATAATCAAAGGCTAATTAAAAAGCTAAGTATATGAAAGAATAATTCTGTTAAACTTTAGTAATGATAAATTCATAAACTAGTGCAATTACAAAATCTATATCAGGTAACTTTTTAGCCCTGTTTTCTCCACTTCTAATATCTTAGATATATGTATCTCCCATAATAATGGAGTTTATAGTTAACTTTTCGACATATGAAAAGTTTGTTCCAAGTTCCAACTTGCAGATTTCCATAGACAGCACACCAAATATCTAATATCCCCCACTTTACTTTCTGTCTGATACCTAAAAATCTAATTTTAGCTCACAATTGAGAATATTCATTGATGGAGAAAATTACAGAAAAGGGGAACTTGACTGAATTCACAATGATAAGGTTTTTAATGTCTTAAACAAGTACAAAGTATAAAAAAATGAGAAATTTTAATGTTTGTCTCTTTTCCATGCTCACTTACATGCGGTCTCCTTGATCACTATGTTGAGGGAGGTCTCTTGCATTTGTTTCATTATGGCCACCCATAATTCCTTCATTCACTCCATGAAAACTACCAATAACAAAGCAAACAAGTTTTCATTAAGGTTATGTTTGGTTCGTGGTATCTTAGGTATCACGTGGGAATGTCATTCACACTACTTTCCTAGGAATGTTATTTTAGTGGGAAAGTATAATTTTTTATTTTTGTGGGAATAAGATTACCATGTTTGGTTAACATGGGAAAGTTAATAAATTTTGAGAATATAAGAGAAAGACAAGGGAAAAAGAGTAATATTTTCCTGGGAAAGTGAACTTTCCCACACTTTTAGGTGGGAATGTCATTCCCACCTAAAACTAGATTCCTCCAACCAAACATGGGAAAGTTATTTTCCCTATCTAACTTACCACACTTTCCCACTACTTTCCACGAACCAAACGCAACCTAAATCCTTTCAATGTAATTATTATTAATTCCAAACAAAGCAAACATAATTTATCATTTTTTTTTCTAAAACTTACTTTGATGTACGTTGTTCTTCTGCTCCATTTAGATCTACTTATGAACTGTCTAGCACGTAAATGTGTCCATATTGATCATTGAAACAAATTAAATCTTTCATACCATGTTCATCATCCAAGTCAATAAGCATCTCATGATCAAATTCCAAAGTGAATTTGAATTGGATTTGCTGAAAATCCAATCTAATCTTTTGCTCAAAGTCAAAAAGGAACTCATTGAATGTTGTTTCCTCATTTACTAGCAGACCCACTGTTCATCCTCCCTTGTATTCCACCAATTTACCTCTTTCAAGCACAATTTCCCCACCAAAATGACAATAGCAATACACACTTTTCATAGCTTCACTTCTTCCTATCAAGAATACATCCATTAACATAAAACACCCATAATCAAATTACTCAATTTACTGTAGTAAAAAAGAGAAGAAAAAACAAATAAAGGACTATAAGTACAAACAATAAGCATCATCAAGTTATTCAATTGTTTCTAGTTTATGTTTTTCAAATAGATACTAGTCACAGAATTCGTATGATATCAACTACCAATTTGAAGTTGTTTACATACATATATATCTACAAAATTTGGACTATAGTGAAAAGACCAATATTTTTCATTGGAAGGTTCCACCTAACCTTGCGACTGCCATGGAATTGGAGATTCCAAATTTCAATCAAATAGCATTTGGGTAGAGAATATATGCAATAGAACAATGATATTTTAATAATCAAAAAATTAAATCATCAAAACTATGGGAACCTGAATTCAAAGTAGAATCCTATTTTTAAGAACTAATTCAAGTATAAAACTATTTGAAGACCAGATTCAAAGTTGTAAAGGGCTCACCAATAACAATGGTGATATGATTTATGGCAATATCATTCTTGGATGCATTTTCGATATGGGTAATCACTTGTTCCACCAAGCTTCTTCAAGGAATAAAAGATTGAGGGAAATTTTGTAGAGAAAAGAACAAAGCTACGCTGCCTATAAGTGGGAGTGAGAAAGTTTTAAAAGCGAAAATGAAAAAAAATCGTGGAGGAAGAGGGAATGAGGGATTCTGATTTGTTCCCTCTCTTTTTTCTTCAATAAAGGTAATTATGACATTACTCATAAATCACTCAATACACTTAAAAGTGATAAGTTTGTCATTGCACCAGTTGATGACTTTCACCATACCATCATCCGTTGATTACTTTGAAGTTCAATACACCTAAGTGGAATTTTCCCTTAAAAAAATGGATATAGTAATATTTTTTTTAAAATACATTAAAAAACAGGTGTTTGAGCTTTAGGGGAGTTTCACGATCGGGTGAGTTTCTTTTTCAGGAAGCATAATCTTCAAATTGTTATTAATTAAATAAACATGACGGATCATAATGTATGACAAGTATACTAGCTAGTATAGTTGAAATTCATGAATGTCGATATTACCTCGAATGGGAACATATAGTTGAATTATATAACCTCCCATTACAAAACCCATAGAATAAAGCAGAAAACAAATTAAAGCCTTAAAAACAAGAACCAGTACCTTATGTTCACAATATACTTTTCTGCCTATCTCCAAAATCTCTAGAGCGATTCAAGCTTGTAATTTGTAAATAAAGCCATGCATGGCTTTTTGTAATATATGATCCATTGTTGAATCTCATCTACATCGAGAAAACACAATTTCACAAGACGACCATATAAACCTGTTGCGGGTAGGAATTTTAGGCAGTGGAGACAAACTAATACATATAACTCCAGCCTCCAGGTTTATTGGGCAAACTAAACTCTAACCTTATCTCTATCATAATTTTGTTCCGTAATCCAGGTCCCGGAAGAAGATCTTCAAAATTCAATTCAACACGAGCTTCTTTTGCACAATGTTGTGTATCATTGATTTGGGATGTACCCTCAAAGTTTGGTTTCCTCAAAGTTTCTCCATAACTAGTTAATTAATAATTAAGTTTCCATACATTCTAAATTAATAAGAAAATTATATACAAATTAAATTACTAATTCCATATTCTACTCTATTTTTTATATTTTCTAACTAAATAAAATAGCATCATAATTGACAAATAATTTATACTATTTTCTTCAACTTCTAAACTAAGAAAATATAAAATTTTAACCATTCTATCATTTCCATGACATACAAGCATAAATAGAATTCAATAAATTCTTAAATGTTATCATTAGAAGAAATTATCTAATCTTAAGTGATAAATAAATATTTTACCATATTAAGAAATTATAGAAATCATACGAGAATAATACAACACTTATTAAATATTTAAAAAGAAAGTAGTCCATTTTGAACTTTTATGACCTTCCATGCTGTTGCGCCAAAAATCTCTTGCTAGAGTTTTCACAGAGAATTCTTTATGACAGCATAAGGGCGTGCCAGTCAATTTGCTGAAATTGACAAAGAAGTTGTAAAAACTGGATCTGGTGTGCGGAGCAGCAGATTAAAAGATCAGAGCGATTGTAGGGACTGGATCAAAGTCACACCGGAGCATCTAAATCATTGGATCCACAAACAATTGTTCTTCATAACTGGGCCTTCCTCTAACTGGATCAGATCTGGGAGATCTACTTTGATTGCAATTGAAATTGAAAAGAAAATAACAATTTGATTTGTTATTTCTGAAAGAGAAACACGTGTACAGTGTTTTTATGTCCGGAGACAAGATTGAAACAAGAGAAAAACACTAAAAGAGTGTTTGATTGTCCTGAGACAAGATCTAAACAAGAAAATATGAAGAACGAGTTAAGAACAAGGTGAAAATGGTGCAAAGCCAGAGAGAAAATAAGCACGGAGCTTGGTTTTTTGCGCGGAGCAAGTTTGTAGCTTCAGGAGCTGGTTTTTGAGATGAGTGATATCTGCCTAAAACCTGAGAATGGCCTCCTTTTATATAGGGGACGGTTTGGGCTTGAGCATTTAATGGGCTTGTCTTGCTGAGAAAGGCAAAATCCTCCTCTTAGGCAGATGACAGCCTCCAGGAAGGTGCAGTGAAGCTTCTTTCTTCTTCTGATTGCTTCCAACTACTAGGGAGAGGGGAAAATAGATGTCAGGGCGCCACATTGCTTGGATAGGAGATGGAAATCTTCCTCCTGGGTAGTTGATGACAATTCTTCCTTCTGCCTATCACATTACAGCAGGCCTTCGTTGCTTCTTTTGTGCTGAATTTAGCTAATTTGACTAAGTAGTGGCCAATTGACATCATGAATTGAAATTTGATCATCAAAGCCACGAAATTACTCATACTTAGCCATATTTAGCTCTTTAAATCATGAAAATAATAATTAATTAAGAAAATGGCTTAAACCGGGGTGAGAAAGCCACATGTCCTTAATTGAAAAGAATGCAAAAGTTGCAAACGATCTCAGAATTAACCAAAATTTCACCAGTAGGCTTAGATTATCTCCAAAAGACTATGGAAAAATTTTCAAGTGATTTCAAGCTCTCTACCATGGTGAACTTGGTTTCACTCCCCAAAATGTCCTTAACTGAAAACCGGGCATAAGTTTTTACTCCGATGTCAGAATAGGATGAAATTTTACCAAGATGATCTACATAGCTCAAGGATCATCATGGTATGCTCCTTGGTAGAAATCGCAGCTCCAGCCTCTTCAATTGATCAATTTTACCGTTTTATCCTTAATTGAACAAAATACAAGTTGCAATTTCGCCTCCTGGGGAGGGGAACAAGGCTAGGCGATTTCTCCACTATGGTTGGTCGACTATATAGAGGAGGTGTGAGGTTGAAAATCTCATGCCTCTCTCACGTGCACAGATGTTTCTCTTGCTGACAAACTTTAGCTCTCCGCCTCCTTCCTGCAGGAAGAGAAAAATATCTCTCTGCAGGGCAGAGGGCGGCCTCTCCTCTGACTGAGAGACGACTTGGGCCTTGCTATGTATGTCCATGAGGTATTTTTCATCTCATGGGCAGATGACAAGCAATTTTTCCTTTTTTACTTTGTTTGCCTCCCTAGCAGGCAGCAATATCAAAGGAAGCTGCATCCGATTGACTTTCTCTGCCACTCACCCATTTTTAGGCGGCATATATGGAAATAATAATAATAATAATTTCGAAATTATTATTATTTATTAATAATTTCGGCCTTAATTAATTAATTACAAGAATTTCCTAATTCAATTAGAACTAGGGTGGTGCAGAAACTAAGTTTCTTCAGGATTTGTAATCAAATCTTGACCACTCATCTTGTTATAAATCATGTGAAGACCAATTTACCCTCAATTGTAAATTGAGGTATAAACACATGCTTTCTCTAAGATGAAAGGGAGAGTGGAAGTGGGGGAGTTGTTATATCTTACTAACTTATCTTTTGTTAATTTTAAATTTAATGGTGGATCCTTATCTTAAAATTTGTTGTCTTATTTTTTTGTATTTGCACTAACTAATATTTTTTTCATCTCAATGAGGACGATTATAAAGGGTTAAAATTTTGGGACCAAATTGTACTATTTATTAGTGGGCCTCAAAAAATATCAGTGGGACAGCTGCCCCCACTACCCCCATTGTAAATCCACCCATGGTTGCGGGGTGGGCACCACTTAAGAGCCAAGATGGACGAGCCAAGTTGTCTATTTTTATCACTCAATTGAATGAACTCCGATGGATTGAATCAACATGTTGTAATTGCATATTATGGCAATTTGGCAATCATGATGCTTAGTGGTTTTCTCCTCCTTGCCCATTTGCTGGAATTTAGAATGTTGTTAGCCAAAAGGGAAACTAAGGGGTAGAATCTAAAAATTTTCTTTTAGGGACCGTTGTGTATATATATGTAGAAAAGATAATGGAGAATGATTTTTTGTATATTATTCCTTTAAACAATTACAGCCTACATATACTGATTATGATACAACAAGATCCTATTTTATATCCTAAACATCAAGACAATTAATCATGAATAAGTCAACCAAATATTTACCCAATTTGTCAAATTTCACAGCATATCTTCTATTACGTCATCCATGGTTCCAACCAATAAATTTGTGACAATTCAAAATTATTCCTAAAATTTAAACATAAATTTAACATCAGGTTTAGCACCAAGTTTCACGAGGTGAGATTTTGATCGGTCGTCAGCAATCATAAAAATAATCCCCACAAAATCCTAACTAAGTAGATAGGGCAAACAGGGGTCGATCCCACAGAGAATGACGATAGACCTTATTCGAAAATACAATACTTAAAAATCTCTCAAAAACAATGCATAAAAACAAGGGATTAAAAATAACAATTAAAAAGAAAGCAATTAAACTAGAAACAAAGCAAAATAAATTAAATCTATATTCATGGCAATTAAGAAAGAAAACAATAATTAAAAAGACATACTTCTTCTTCAATGGTAGAAAACAATCAAATTAATTATGGGTCCTCGATTTAAAAGATAAATTCAATATTAAATCTTTGATGATAACTGGTCTAGGGAAAACTCTAACATGCTATTTAGATAAGATTACCCGTTAAGGCTTAAATTACCCTTTTTATCGCTTAACAAATCAATTACTCGTTAAGGTTTAAAGATTTACCAAGAAACAAAACATTAAAATCAACTATTTATTTAGTTCTTTCACACATGCTTAACAAATAAAACCATACAACAACCAGATAAATCTGATCACTGGCATGCAAACCCAATTGAAGCGATGTTAATCGTCAATAATTCGCTACTAAACAATCAGACTCGTGTGTTAACAATTCCATCTGACATAGCAATAGATCTCTCAAATTATCTCTTTATCGGCCGCGTAAATCAATAAAAATCAAGATCATGAAATAAAACAGAGTTTAACATGCTATCTATAAAAAATAAAGTACCAAATTATAAGAACAGAAATCTCACCATATTTAATTGATTGAATTCACCAAAGGATCAGAAGTATTAAGAATTTAGCTACTCATGGATTTAGGAAAATCCATGAGAGGTTTAAGAATACTTACAGAATTAGAAGGGGGCGAAATCTCCTTGCAAAATACCTAGGTATGCCGCACCTCTCTATGGCTAGAGAGGGTGGTGGCACCCTTGCCTAAAAACTAGAAGAATAAATCTAAAACTAATTGATATGTGAAGGTATGTGATAAGTATGTGATTTGTGTTACAGGGGGTGGCTATTTATAGTGGAAATAACCCTAGGAAATCAAATTCTAAGTAGGAAAAAGGTCTAGGATGGTTTAGAGGCTAACTTAGACTCCGCGTTATCTTAAAAGTCTTCCTAGAACCAAAATCCTAGTCAAAATAGGATCCTGAAAAATTCTGGATTCGTGCAGGGACTTCAACAGCGATTTTAGGCTTGAAAACGGCAGAACTGGGTCTTAGACTTCAAAGAAAAGTTGTAGATCTCGGAGTTAGCTTTCCAACGAGTACTCATGGGCCTGAAACAGAGGCATGAGCAGAAAGTTATGATTTTTCTACCGAGACTGCGCTGAATCCTAATCCTGTTAGGACTAGAAGCGGGAATAAGCGGGAATTGGATATCTCCTTGGATATAGGCGGCATTAATTGGGATTTTAACTCCAATTATGGGCTTATATGGGCTGAGTATTATCCCATATAAAATATCCAAAATTTCTTAGCTTCCGGGCTTATTCATGACTTGTCTTCAATCATTCGCAATTTAAACTCCAATCTTCAATTCTTGCCTCTTGAGATAATTCTTCAATAGTCTTCAAATCTTCAAATTATCTTCAATAAGTCTTCAATCACGAACTTCGAATCTCCAAATCCTTACTCAAAATTGCTTCTTCCATATTTGAGTAAAAAGTAATCAAAATAGCTCCAAAAAGAGTGAAAAACAATAAGTTTCCACTTTTCTTGTCTTCAAGACCTAAAAACACATATACTTATAAAATAGAGTTAAAATACACATATAAACACCAAAAATCATAGGAAAGTGATCATAAAAATAGGGTTGTTTTTGTCTCAATCACATTTATTGAGTAAGTCCCAAAATTTAGGACATTGATTCGGTATGGTTTTAATAATTGTGAGGAAAAAAAAGAATTGTCGCAATTTAACCATGAATGACGTGATGAAACTGATCCATACAATAATTTCTTCCTTAGATGAGGTTGAAGGGTTGTAAGTTCTCATGAAATTTATGGTGACTACGTACAGTTGTATGTTCCTTGGCTTTGTCTCGTTGTTTATAATTATAAAAGCAAATAATTAATGGACAAGGAAGCGTTATTTATTTGGTAAATAACTTTCAATCTCTTACCTGGATAATGAAGTGTCATGGTTAATGGAATTCCCACACCCGCATGGGTGTGTCTTTCAAGTAGATTTTTTTGCTACTTAAGAATAGTAAAAAAGAAGTAAAATGAATGGCAGCTACTACGGTCTCAGAGTGCCAATTCCGAGCCGGTCTTCAGTCAGCAAGGTACGGATCTCATTCGGAGGATCTACACAAATGGAGAGCCCATGAACAGTTTCATGTGCCAGCATTGCTAAACCGTCTGCACACCGGTTACCTTCCCTATAAATATGCCGAATCTCGGTTATCCAATTCCCCTGAATAAGCTCTAAGCAATCCCTCACAAATGTATTAGCAAGGGTGAGAACTTAACATGGAACTCCTCAAAATATGGACAACAACCGCAGCATCTAACTCCACAATTAACGGGACACAACCTCTCGCCTTAGCCAGCATCAAACCTTGACGTACACCCCATAACTCAGCCTCTAGACTATTTGTAGCCCCAATATTCAACATGAAACCCACCACCCAGTTGCCTGCATCATCTCGAATTAACCCACCTGCAGAAGCATGATTATCAATGTGCCTTTCGAGAACCATCTGTATTTAACAAGAAGCATCCTTCAGGTGAACAAAAGAATAATTCTTCTTGCCCCTCCAAAGTTTCCCTCCTAGTCTCCCTCCTGACGTGTCTATCTCTTTTTTTATTATTATTATAGAGTTTTAGAAATAAAATATAAAACTAATTTCACTAAGTTTAGCCCCAAACTAAAATTTAATTTTTATTTTGAGGGTAAATTTCAAAATTAATAATTTATTGTTATAGGGTTTTAGAAATAAAATACAAAACTAATTTCACTAAGTTTAGCTCCAAATTAAAAAAATTTTATTTTAAGGGTAAATTCCATAATTTATAATATTGTTATAGGGTTTTAGAAATAATATATATAACTAATTCACTAAGTTTAGCCCAAATTAAAATTAAAATTTTATTTCAAGGGTTAGAAAAATTAAAATTTGTTACACCCAAAAAAAAGAAAAATTAAAATTTGTAAAGGGGGTATCGGGCCCAAAAAAGTGATGACATGTGGCCTAACATGTGATGGACACGTCAGGATAGAACATTGTATGGAGCAAAATGGAGGGACGTGTAGCAAAGTTCTCAAACAAAATTTCAATAAGCCGGGTTGAAGGAGATGAAAAATTCAAGGAGCTGGTTGGCTTACCAGATCGGAAAATACAAATGCATATGTAATTTCGTTTGGGGGTCCTAATGTAATTGCCACATCATACAGTGTCAGTTTCAAGGTTATAATACTGGTTAAAGAAAAAAAAAATCATAACCTCATAGTTTATATACCTACGGCAACGTTCAAATGCTGCTTATCAACTGCTGCGTCTGTGATCAGTACGTTCTTTTTTGGTTACAAGGGAAAGACAAACACTTCTAGGCAAGCAACACCAAAAGCGTCACTTCAAAATATCATCTGAATCCCCTCTGAGGAATTTTTTAATTAATAAAAGACCCAAGGGAAGATCATCAAAATGAATCAACATGGCTGCTCTGTGAACATTTTTCAGTGAAACATCCCAATCTCAATTTGTTAGCTCTCTAATATTTCAGTAATTCAATTCAGACTTATAGCCAGTTAGGAAGTTGTAATGTCTTGGTGTACGTATATATACATTGAGAAATGAAGTAGTTATGATGTTTAATGATGAACCAAATCTGCAAGTGCACAGAGTCAGTTGAAGTAATAAAATCCTAGAGTAATCCAGGTGTCGAACCCACAGAGAACAATTAATCCCTATTATAATTAATTCTATCAAAGAAGGAAATTATGAGAAATTATCAAGACAATTAAAAACTAAGAGCAATTAAATTATAAAAGCAGAGAATAAAATAAGTTGTGAAGACAATAATTGGAAAGCTTAGGGCTTCAGGTTTCAGCTAATTGGGAAATTACTACCTAACCTATGAATTAAATTGATGCTAAATTAGAATAGAATTACACTTAATTACCTATGTGCTCCGTCAAGTCTACACAGGAATACCTAACTAATTAGATTCACTATCCGTCGATGTCAACCTAATTAACTAGATTCATTAAGAACAAGTAATTATTCACCTATCAAATTAGCCTAAGATTCATGTCTGATCTAGCCTAATTTGTCTATTTTCCTAGTGCACAGATTATGCTTCTCCTGTCAGTACATCACACAATCTCTAAAACAATCTATATGTTGATCAGGCATATAAATCTCATGAAGAACAAGGAAAATAAATCTAACTTGAAAGAAAAACAATTCAATTCATTAATCAAGCAATAATTCCCAATTGGCTACACCTTAAACCCTAATTAAGAAATTAGTTACTCATCATCATGAATAAAAACACAAGAATAATTTTATTGAAGAACAGAAACATAAGAGAAAGAGAGAAAAGAAATCTTAGTCTCAATCTCCAAGGAAATCTTCTCTCCAACAAGGAAAATAATTGTGATGAGCAAAAACTACTCAAAATAATCCTAAAAGTCTGTATTTATAGGGATACAAAAAGTCCTAAATTAATTTGGACTAATCAGGGGGAAAATCAGAAAATTGGGAAAAATATTAAGAATTTCCGTCAGGCACAACCGGGGGCCCGGTTGGGGGTCAAGTGGGCTCCCGGTTAGGACAGTGAG
>AWUE01020890.1:0-69764 GCA_001974825.2 Corchorus olitorius | reverse complement strand
ATGGGCCAACCCAGCTCGGAAAAAAAAAATGACATGAAAGGAAGATGTTTAAAAAGGGATCGTCTTCCAAGTGATTTACTAGAAATGTTTTAATTTTTACAAATACAACAATTACTATGACTAATAGTACAAGCTAATCAGAAGTACTAAAGACAACTAAACTAATCAAAAGAAATGGTGAAAAGCTTAAAGGTTGGGCTTTTAAACGATATTTAGTGGTGTGGTACGATTTACACGTAGTACTAAAGACAACAAACTAATCAAAACCACATAAAATGTTACAAAATGACCAATGAAATTTGAACCCAGGACCTTATGATCAGGACCTTATGATCAAGGCATATTAACACGCACACACCATATATATATATGATATTTACTTTTAGTCTCCTATAGAACTAATTTTTTTTTATCTATCTATATATAAATGCCAAAAAGGCTAAACTAAGTACAAACAATTTATTGCCAAAAAAAAAAACTAAGTATAAACAATAGTACAATACCCCACTTTAAAAGAAAATACCACCCTCTTCTATATTTCTTTCACTCACGTAGTGAGAGTGTTGAGGTCTGGAATTACATAATCTCAGCTCCACAAGATAAATCAATGGTAAATTATGAAAAGAAGCTCTAGAAACATTAATATGAACTCCATTTCCTCGCCAAATCAGCAAGCATTTAATCAAACCTTCAGGACATAACCAAAATTTGCCAAGTATACAGACGCGATGCAATGTCATGGATAGTCTACATTTCTCCTCTTCATATGAAATCTGACCACAAGGAGTTGACTCATATATACACAGCTCCAGTTCCCCAAGTAGACATGCAGTGCAGTGCAATTCGTCTGTAAAGTATCTACAAAGTAAAATCATCTGGTGGCATAGGTGTCCTCATCTAGTTGTCACGGAGGCCCCCAAACCCTCCCCTTCTAGAACTTGGCATCGGGTCATCTGACAAGCATAAAAAAGTGAGACTTACTCGAACTCTCATCATAGTGCAAAAGATGGCAACGCAATGATATAACATACATGTCTAACTGAGCATAATTTTTTCATGCAAATAAAGACAGAGAGGACCATCCAAGAAACCATTCTTCGAACTTAAGAATACCAAGGTCACTTTACCTCTTTTTTTGGGCCAGTATAACATGGCTAATTTTAAGAAAAGTAAATATTAGAAATAAGAAAAGGGGAAAGAAAGAAAAGCATAAGTAAGAGTTGCGGCAATAAGTAATTCAAACAGTCTTGCAATGTTGTATTACCCACCATCCTAAGCTTAACATTAAAGTTAATCTAGGCATGAATGCCTCTTCAACCACAAATCAGGGCAATAAAAGCAAAATTAGAGCAAACATACGTCTACCACCCAAAAAGAAATAAGACAAAAAGTAAAAAGTACACACTTCAAATAAAAGAAAAGGAATAAGCCATCTCACCACGCTCTCCTTCATCGTCCCCATTCTGGCTTGTGAAAAATGGGGTAAGGTAATTCCTATCTAATGCAGAGAATGATGCTGTGCTGCAGGGTAGGAAATGGTTTTAAAATTGAGAAAAAGAGAAAAAGAAAGGAAAAATTGATTGTTTATCCAAAGATCCCCGATCTTCATGAAAAAAGAAATTCTAGATGTTACCTTTTGTGGAACTCTTTCAGTTTCATCTTCAACCTATTCCCAGCTGTTCCATCTTCATCATAAGATGGAGCAACATATCCATTATCACTGTCAAAGGTCTGCAGAAGACATTATATATCAGTAGCAGCCATGCTAAATCACTCACCTCTGCTACTTATAGATATCGTATAAATTAATATACATGCCAGACACACATCACCTACAATAACAATTTTTTTTTCTTGGATAATTCAGCTACAATAACAATTTCATGTGATGCTAAGAGAGAAACACACACACATGCACGCACGCACGTACACATACTATACTCTGACATGCAGAATGAAGGAAAAAGGACGATGAATTCACATTGGGTAACTGTTCACAAATTGTCTTAGGTGCGGGTTTATTATTGAATATTTTATGTAGTACTTGGAGATTATATTTAGTTACACTTACTTCACCTAAGTGGCCATCATGGCCATCTCCCACAACTTGCAGAGCTTCTAGCATCGTACCTGTTGAACCTCCAATTAACAAAACCTGTCACAATAAAAAAATTCCCTATCACTAAAAGAGAAGTAAATCACCCACATGCAGATAGCAATGTATTTATAACTACTGAAAGGACAATGGAATACAGTAGGTGCAGATATTTACAAAACATTGGACATACAGACTATAAATTTTTTTCATTTACATAGTTTCAAAATTTGCAATGGAATGTACCATTTAACAAAGCAAGCTAAGGAGCCAATCAAAACACTCAGACAACTGAACAAGTTTGAACTGTCTCCATAATTACCAAAAGATGATGATGATATACACAAAATATATACAACTCCATCTCCCACTATATTTTTGTAGGTTGTTCATGTCAGAGGATGAATAACATTACCTAGTACAGACCCTAAATATAATGCAAGCTGGGAGAGTAGATTGCTGTTATTTTCAACAACAATTATAATGCAGAGAAAGAAGTTATTAAAATAATGAACCAAAAATGTATTATCATGGTAGCAATAATTTGAGAGCCAACTTTACTAGAATGAAAACACTAGTCCAAAAATGGATCATAAAACCAGTACATAAACCAGTGACGGACACATTAGGACTTTTACTGTTAGCTGCATGCTGAAAATAGGATTTAGTGTCAAGACTAACCAATCCATTTTCATTAAGCATGCTAAATGTCAATTTAATTCCCCATAAATATGGAGGGGAAAAGGGATCAGAGAAGAATTTTATTTATGCTTCAAGTTTTTCGCTGCAGGTAGCTGAACTCAAAGGAATTGTAATTGCAGTAACTTGGAAATATATATTGCCTTCAGATCTAAGCAATGACCACTGAATGGATAAGCAAATATATCATTTACCAAAAATGAAATTGCTTTTCAGCATATGGAATATAAAACTTTAGTTAATTTAAAGATAAGTTTGTCTAACATACTGTCAGAACAACTATGGCAGTTGTGGCAGTGAATATCGTCTGGCCGTGTCCTTCTGGAAGATCATGAACAGATTGCAGAGCAAGGGCAAAAGCCATTGCCCCTCGAAGTCCTAGTCAAGTCAACAGTTTAGTAAAGTGAAAAGGGTATAAATCCATCTACGATAGAACTTCAATGTCTCTTACCACTAAACCAAAGTGCTTTCTGGTGTTTTAAAGGTATTTGCCGGTGTACAGGACGAACCAAGTTGACCAGATATGCACAAGAAAAGACATTGGTTGCCCTAAAGATTAAATTACACAACCTGATTAATTATTTAATAAAGGGTCCCCATCAATACAACAAATTTCAAAATTGGAAGATCAACAAATCTTTAAATTCATTATATCATCATATGCTGAAAGGTCCATTTACCTGGCAACTCCGATAAATAACTGAGATAATTAGAAGCAAGTCAAGAAATTACAATGAGACTGTATTCCAACCAAGCCATCAAACCTGCTTTTGCAAGAAAGAGAACAATAAAAGGATACAATTGAGAAAAAGATAAATCCCACATGCGACCAGCTGTGCTTTTCCATGGCAATATCAAAGCCCATGTATATGAATCTGCAAAATAGGAAAAAAAAAAAAAATCAAGCTTCAAAATAAGAAGCTATCTACATGGACAATGAGTTAAATCGGTTCATATGACATTAAGATAATTTCTTACATAAACGTCTCAGCCACCGATGATATTAAGTGAAAAAAAGCGGATACAAATTGCTGGGAATTTTCTGACAAATTTGAGTATGTGTAGTGCTTCATCACCTAAAAATAGAATAAATAACAAGTTCATAGTACTACATCTGCATGCAATTTATAGTTACTTAATCAATATATCAGTTCACTTACAATTCCTGTGAACAATATTGATACAATGCCAGAGAGGCTGAGACCTTCAGCAAGCATGTACCTAAAAAGAACAGATGTTTTCATAATTAACTCCCCATGCATCCAGCAAGTATAAATGGGAAAAAAAAAATTGAGAGAATTTAAACAGTAAAGAAAAGTGCTTACGAGAAATAAGGGAAAAGAACAAAAAGACAACACTCCAAGTTTTGAAGACTGCAAATGGTATGACGAAATATTGTGATCAGGTATTTTCACAAGGATTTGAAACATAAGAGCCTTGATGAAGGAAGCAAATTTCAAATGAAGTACTCACTTGTCTATATCCAGTCCTGCATACTTAAAGAGGTTCTTGGAGTTAAGGATTCAAAGTACTTAATAACAGCTTATAATTTCTGATACATAATACAAATAATATAGATTGGTCAGGAAGGATATTAGAGCAGAAGTAAATCCAACTCCGACACCTGCAAAGCCACATGGAAAGCGATTCTCACTAATTGTAATTTAAAGGACATTCACAAATAGAATGAATAAAAGTTCAATGAACAAGTTAATATAATATAAATTAATTGAGAATATGAAGGATGGAGGCTCTGTTTAGTACATAAAAACATTTTCAGTTCTCATTCTCTAAAAACATCAAAGAAATCAAGAAGTGATACATGTTTAGTCAATGAAGTTGAATGCATTTTTAGAAAATATGGTAAGGCACTTCATATGTTGAGTCTCTTCACTAATATAATCCCAGCAATATGTTACTAGATTGAGTTAACTTTTCAAAAGTTGTTAGAATTTGGAGCCAATATCAGCTTTAATTAATTTCCAAACATGGCTAGTTTGTAAGGTGACCTGAACACTTCTTTGACGGGACAACTTCTTGTCCTACACAATGTAGTGCAACTTATAAGTTACTGGAATGGAGTCTCTCTCTTAACTAAAATGAGTTCGTAAATCATCCATGCTCTGTGTACTCAAACCTAATTAACACAAGCACTGGACTCCAATTAAAAACACTTTTAGTTGGTAAGGTGGATGCATTGATTAACTTTCATCATCAGGAGTAGAAGATCTGAATTCTGTAGTTCAACCTGGAACAAAATTTTGAATGCCAAAATAAGTTGCAGAAGTTTACTGAGAAATTGTTTATAAATTCTCTCCGATTTTACTTTAAGCTCCTTCAAGACAATACATAATAATTGACTGTCTCAGACAAAATAATTCTCAAAAAAGTTATGTTTGTTTGGAGGAGTAGAAGGTGGATGCTTTGACCAAAAAAGAGGATTCCATCACCAGCTGCCCAGCAGCTTCAAAATGCCACAAGGTATTTGTGTATATTGAGCTGAAGGTATTTGTTTGAATGGTTGACTATAGGAGATCAATAACAGTTTTGCTAGGCAAGTTTTGTTTGGAGAGTCACATTATTAACATCAATGTTTTATCTAAAGGCTGTATCTACCCATGAGATGAAAGAGTAAGATTTACTCTATAAGATATGCGTGATTGTTGATTGTTAAGATTGTGATATTGGTAAACCAACTGAATGTCTGGAAGCAAGAAACCAATACATACAACCACATGCATAGGAAAGGTTTTTGCAGCAACCATCTTATCAGCTATCACATTAGGATTTTAGGATCAGAACAAATAACAATTGATTGGCTGCATGGATGCAATATCACATTGCTATGCATTAAATTATTTAAGGACGACCTTTTCAAATTTACTCAAAACTTATAGTATTGAAATAGTGAACAAGTATCAAAGTCACTTATGAGAATAAAACTTAGAAAGCTTCTCTATTGGAGGAACCTACGAGCAGCTTCCAATATCCTCAGTGGTGATTATCTTTTAGTTCTGGCACTTGGCAACTGTTGTTCAAAGCCTCAATCATCTAAATATAAAGAGGAAGTCTCTCGGTGTTTGAAATCTGTCTTCAAAAGTTCATTAGAACTGAAAGGGATTTTGATGATTGCATACACTACAAAATACTGATAAGATTTTTCTGCAAATTTTAAATTTCAAATGTTTTAATAATATCATGACTACTTTCAATATCAAGATTATATTAAGATGATAACATAAAAAGATTGTTAGATAAAGATGCTCAGGCCTGTGGATTAAGCTTATTGCCATCTTGAATAAATTCATTTACAATATATAAAATGGGGTGGAGAGAGGGGTGTATCAAGTGCTCATGATGCATAATGCATGTAAATGCAAATGAAATGCTTAAAAACATGAATACTCATCAAACTACAGAACCTAGTGTTTGATGTTAACGCAATTTCTATAATTTTCTTTCCTCATTATTCAACCATCATTAGTCTTCCACAGTAACTTTTAGATCCCAGATAGTTTCTTTTCTTTGGATGTTCAGATGGGAGGGTGGGAAAAGCCTGAAAGGTACTGCATTAGTTGAATCCAATTGGGAGATAGACTTACGAAACAGTGTTTGCCCAGGCCAATAGAGTAACTAACATAAAGGAAAGCAATAGTAAATCATTCTCTCATTCTCTGTCCAAATCAACATATGAACTTTGATCTTTGTGAAACAATTAATTATATGAATGATCACTTATAATGAGAGAAATGAAGTTTACAGTTTTAATGCAGGATTGCAAAATATGTTTACCAACCATTTACTTCCAATATGGAGCTCAGCAGAAACGGTTTATTCTATTTTTCCAATAAAAAAATATTTACTTGGTGTGTAGATTATTAAAAAGATAAGCTAAGATTTAGCAAGACAAAAGGTACCTGCAGACATAGAGCCAACAAAAGTCTCAAGAAACCTGACAACCACCATAAAGAAGTTTTGTCCAGATGAGTCATGACTTCTTACAAGAGACATCGTCCTGCATAAGAAACGATTGATTTGAAAACCGAACTAACTATTTCAATTGAATACGACTAAATGCAAGTACTCCACATACCTGTACAATGATATTGCCATCTACATAAAGAACCATTTCACCAAGTGAATATTGATCATGAGCAGCATAAGATGTTGAAAACAGGAAACAAGAGTAGCATGCTACAAAACTTACAGCATCATTCAAGACGGATTCCCCAAATACCAAAGCATAAAGGTTCATATCAGTGCCGAGTTCCTGCAATTAAGATCATCAAACATTTAGACACTAGTGTTACAATTCATCAGGCGATGAAGAGAAGAGAGAAAAATTTTTGGTTTTTCTCCCACCATTATAGATAGAGCTGGCAATTTAGTCAAAAATAAAGAAAATGTTGTTAAGAGATGGACTGGGAAAAGGTAAAACCAAAAGCTCTTCATAAACCACTAGCAGTAGAAGGTTAAAACTATTTTAAGTATTTGAAAAACTTAAAGTTAAATGACTCATCTTCACTGCAGCATGAAAGAACGACAGTTGACTAAATGTTACCATTCTTTTGGATAATTGAAATTATTGTTATACTATAACTCTTTGTTTGCCATGTTATAGAACAGTAATCTCATATTTTTGTTAACCAAAACCCTGCTACAACAAATAGCCACTAAAGGCAGAAAATAGAAACCTGAAATATGGAAAGAACAGTAACAGGGTCGGTTGCTGATATAAGAGCACCAAACATCAGGCATTCAACAAAGGGAAGTCTGTACATGAGGTACATGAGACCACCAAGATAGCTGTTACACAGGAGGGGCAGAAAGATTGTCAGAAAATGGAAAAAAAAAAAAAACTATTCCATCATGAATAAGATACATCTTTGTAATGAGGAAATACTCACACTAAAACTCCTGTAACTACTGAAGCTATAAGAGTCCCTAAGATAGCAAATGTGACAATGGCTCCAAAATTGGAGAAAAATGGTTTCTGCAAAAAGGGCAAAATGAGGAAATTAGAGGAAGGACCAACATGCAAAACATAATGCGAGTATGTAGTTATTTCAATTTCAAACATAGAGAAAGTTAATACTACTTACAGGTGACAGACTGAACCCTGATTGAGTGCCCAAAGGGGGTTAAGATAAACAATTTACTATAAAAGGCAACAGAAGATGTAAAATTAAGAGACGTCTTTAGAAGTGTTAATATCAAGGAGGCAGAAGACTGAAAAGGTAGGAATACATATGAAAAAGTCAACCCAAGGATATAAGATGATTGGGGGTAGAAGAAACAGGAAGAAGAACTCCTCATGGAAATTGAACCACGCCCTGTCGAGTAATATAAAATTTAAATTAGGGGTTTCAAATTTGATTATAGAAGATTACAATGGAAAACTGAGAAGAAAGAAAAACTACAATAATAGGAAAGTATTGGCGGACCTGATGCTTGTTTCAGTGTCGGAGATGTTAGCAAGTCCACCAACAATTAAACCTGGTTAAATAATTATTTTCATCACAAGGAAATGAAAATATAAGATGGAAATATAATCAGGAAAAAATGACTAACCAATAAGCAAAGAAGCGCTCGCTTCAGGTAGATAATAGAATTTGTGACGGCGAAGAACGTGGCCGAGGACAAAAGAGAGGACGAGCATCATAATCTGAAGGAGAATCCCTAATCCAGCGGCTTGCTGCTCCTTTCCAGGGCTCCCTTCCTCCGACGGCGAAATCCCCATCTATCCGTTTTGAGAAAATTAATGACCTCAACGATGATCAAAAAAGCAAGCGCCACCTCCTCTTTCTCCGACAACGATCTCGACGACGTCAATTGTTAGATGATATATATTTCTCCTCTACTTCAAGTCGTTGCCTTTCTTTGGAAAAAAAAAAAAAAAAATAGTTGCCTTTCTCAACGGCACGTGGAATTATTATTATTATATTATTATTGGTAAAAATACCCGGGAGATCCTTGTACTATATGAAATGTTGATTTTGGTCCCTGTACTTTTTTTTCTACAAATTCATCCCTCTACTATCAGAACCTATCACCCGAGGTCTCTCACGTTAGTGAACCATGACAGACCTGTCAAGCATGCTGATATGGCACTAACGGTGTGAAATTTGATGACGTGGCAGATAACACGGAATAAAAATTAAATATTTTTTATTTTATTTTTTTTTCTTTTATTGAAATTTTATTTTTGTTTAAAAAAAAATCTTATTTTTTTTTCACAAACACCAAAAGATATTTCTCTCTCCTTATTAAAAGATCAAACACCTCATTTTCCATGAACAAATAAAGAACATTTTGAATGTTCTAACTCCAAAACCCACATTGTCCAAATTAATTCCTAAGTTGCGAGGTTCCCATCAATGAGAATCAACTCTAGCTTTTGCATGGGAGCACCCGATACTAGTGGTTTTTTAGTTCCCTGCCCTGCTGAAAGGAATTTGAGAAACCACTTATTTGGATGCTCAATATCAGGTTTAAGGCGATCAGCTTCTGAGGGCCGAAAGTCATGGTTCTCTGCACTTAATCAATGTGTAACTACAGGCAATGGGTGCTGATATTTTTTGTATTTTTCCTTCAATTCTTTTTCCATTGAATATCATGGGTTCCTCCTCCAATTCTGTACATAATTTTATTTTTTCAAATTTCTCGTTGAGAAATGATTCCAGGTTGTATATAAATGCCAAAGATATCTTTTATACCAGCTAGTTATTATGAAATGAATCCATTGAAGGAATTCGGCTTTGCATTTCCCATGGTTTTTATTCCTTAATTCTTCTCTAGAAAAAGTTGGATTGTTTATACCAGATAAATTTTTCATTGACTGCCTAAGAAAGATGAAAAGAGCAGGACATTTGGCTTTGTTTTTCAAGAGTTAGTAGAAGTGCAGCAATATCACTGATAAAACTAGTAATGTTTGCTCAAATCTAAGACTTCAAGGTTCCTAAGCAGTTTGGAATCCGAGTGGGAGTCGGGCCGGTGATTTAAGACATGGAGGAGAGTCGGGACCAGTTTCAGGTACCCGTAGATTGGTCAGGGCTGCTGATTATACGACACGATCTAGGGACCCCCGGTACAATTTTCCGGGGAGATATTGGAAGCCGGTGCCTGCTGATGGGGAGGAGGGTAGTTGCAATTTGTTTGGAGTTTAAACATTCAAAATATTATTCCTTTGTTCATGAAAAAAGAGGTGTTTGATCTTTTAATAAGGTTTTAATAAGAAGAGAGAAATATCTTTTGGTGTTTTTGAAAAAAAAATCAGATTTCTTTTAAAACAAAAATAAAATTTCAATAAAAGAAAAAATGTATTAAAATAAAAAATATTTAATTTTTATTCCATGTTATATGCCATGTCATCAAATTTCACACCGTTAGTGTCACATCAGCACGTTTGACAGGTCTGTCACGGTTTACTAACGTGAGGGACCTCGGGTGATAGGTTCTGATAGTAGGGGGACGAATTTGTAGAAAAAAAAAGTACAAGGACCAAAATCAACATTTCATATAGTACAGGGACCTCCCGGGTAATTTTACCTATTATTATTATTATTATATATACTATATATTATTTTTAGTGACTATGTAAATTACTTAAGGTTAAATTGATGATTAATGTGGTGTCTCCTTTTGTTTTTTGTTTTTTGTTTTTTGTCTTTTCTCACTTTTCGAGTGACTAAAAAGGCCCTCTATGAATTTTTTCCCTTGCTTTTCTTGCTGCCCTTTTTTGTAATTTACTATATATTTTATATTTATAATTAAGTGTGTTTTAATTACATATTAATTGTGTGTTGATATTAGGATTTACCAATTCAACTCCTCTGCCGGAATTCCGAAGGATTGGTGCTATAAATGTATCTGCAATAATGATTTATTCATGGGTAAACTATTGACATTCCAATTCTGTTTTCCTTTTGTCTTCATTTTTATTTGGGTGGATTTCTTCCTCCCTAACATTTCTTTGATTTCACATGGACTCCGTTCTGTGCTATTTTTGCCTAAAATTTCCAGGTGGACGTTGATAAGATCATTCCATTTAATTTAGCAGCGCGTTAGGATGACACAACCTAAAGTGGAGAGCTTTCACTTCTCACCGCAACATTTTGAGGTAAATCTGGATTTATTTGTTGATTATATTATTTGATATTTAAATTTAACATTTCCTTATTCCTCTTATATTTTACAAAACATTTTTTTATTATTCATTCGACTTCCTTTTTATTGAGGTTTCTATTAATTAGTTGCTTATGTTTAATATATTTCCACATTTCCAAAAGCACAGTTAGCCAATGCTAAGTATTGTGTAAATTACATATGCTTCTGCAAATGCTCTCAACTAATTCAATTTTCGTATGACAACTATGCATGCTTCTTGACTACAAAAAATTAGGCATTCCTTGTACAAAAGTCAAATTCTTCCACTTACCGCGAGTTCATTATTTTAACAGTTGCAATCAAGATTAAAAAATGACCGCAGCGTATTATGTCTAGATTATGAACACACATTTCAATCAACAATTAATATTAGTTTTAGGATTTGGCTAACTGGTGCAGCCATGCACCAGTTAAGCCAATGATTACATAATTATTAATTTACTTTTTAGTGGTTTTAAGTTAATATTAAAAGTTTTAGGTTTGTGTGTAGTTGTTAAGTACTATAATACCCTTAATCTTTAAGTATCTTTTTATATGTTTAATGTTTACTCACATTAAATTAAGAAAATATTTTTCATATTTTTTATAACAATAATTCAGGTTTAGCCCCAATTATAAATATGTTTTATTTTTTAAAGGATAAATCTTAAATTTTAAGACCCATTATTTTAAGGGTTTTAGAAAAATAAGTTTGAACACTTTTAAATAAGATTTAGCCCCAACTAAAATATGTTTTATTTTTTTAAGGGTAAATCTTAAATGATAAAATCCACTATCTTAGGATTTTAGAAAAATAAGTTTGAACAGTTATAAATAAGGTTTAGCCCCAATTATAAAGTTATTTTATTTTCTAAAAGGGTGAATCTCAAAATTTAAGACACAATATCATTATGTTTTAGAAAAAAAAAAACATTTATTAAGATTTTCTCTAATTATAAAAATTATTAATAATTAAAATAATGAGAGTAATGTTGTCTATAATATTTAATCTCACATACTCTTACTTTAATAACTACATTTCACTCAATGTTGTGGGACCCAAAACTTTGAAAAGCCTTTACTTTTGTAAATTCAAGACAAAATAAATGTATTTTTTAATAAAAAAAGCTGTTTAACTGGTGCATGGGTGCACCAGTTAAACGGACCCTTAGTTTTATTTTGATGAATTGTCCAAAGATGGATGAGTAGAATATTAGCTTTATTTTGATGAATTACCTAGAGATAGAGTAGAGTTTAGGTAATGCACTTTTAGAATGAAAGAGAAATCATGTGTTTTGCTTTATATATGCGAATTATTTGTTTCGATGTATGAGTTTCTCCTAACTTATTAACTTACAGCCAATGCAATATCTTCTTACTAACCGATTTAAATAAGAAGATGACTGCAGCGCAAGCGCAGACCGCCCTGCTTGTTATTATTATTATTGTGACAAGCAAATACTCGCCGCACATAAATTTAAAGATTAATAGAAAAATATTACCCGAACCGAAATAATATTAACCAAATGAACTGAAAACTATTTTTGTATAACATTAACCGACTTGAAGTATCCGTTTACTTGAGGCTGTCTGCTGACATGGAATTTCCACGCCAGCTAAAAGTGGACCCCACGTCAACCTTTTTTGCTCTCCAGAAATTGATAAAAATCCAGTTGGGGTCCATTTTTTGGCTGACATGGAATTTCCATGTTAGCAAAAAACCTCGAGTTAATAGACCTGTTAGTCACGTGCACGCACATAATTGAATTTTGTTACGGCATAGGGCAAAGTGTCTTTTATTTCATACTTCAGGGGGCAAAGTTAGATCAAAAAAGATTAGGGGTAAAGTGCCCTTTTTGTGATACTAGGTGATTTTGGGCATTAAGCCCTCTAGCTTATGTTCATAAGTCTGCTATTTAATTGCTGATTGGCTTCCTAAGAAAACTAGGCAAAGATGTTGCCCTTCTAATTGGATGTGCCACCCCGAGACGATTTGGAGGGGCTTCTTTAACGAGTAATGAATTGGCCGTTTGTTTTGAAAAAAAAAATCATCTCTTCCCACAAATCAATTTCTAATCTCGGTACCAACAAAAAGAAAAAAGACGTGGTGTAAGAATATTTAGCTATAGAAAACATCGCCTTGGAAGTTGGATGGATCTGACTCGATTCTAATAAAAAAGGAAAAAAGATCCGACTCGATTATGGCAAAAAAAAAAAGAAGAAGATCTGACTTGATTTATTTTATTACGGTCATTATCAATTAGCCATCATTTTGAAAAGTAGAACGTTGCTCCCCAACGGCTAGTTTTATGTTGGCAAAATAGTCCACTCCTCCCTAATCACGACGACTCGATTAATTACATTTCTATCAGGTAAAGAAATTTGGCAGATAAAAGCTAAGTTGCATAAGAATTTAGCAGACAGCTTACCTCAAAAAAAAAATCGAATTTCAATAGATTCTCTTTCATGATGCTACAAGCGAAAGGAGTTCCCGATAGTAACAGCCATGCGGTGCCACCTTCCATTCCTCACTCTCCACAACGACGGCCCAGGGTGAGAGAAGTCAGCTCTAGGTTCATGTCTTCTGAAGCATTCACGTATTCTTGCGGCCATGCAGCCAAATCGCCCCTTCTCCAGCAGCAGCAGTCGATCTCAGCACTGCGGCAGAGGCGCTACTTGGAAACGGAGGCATATGAGAATAGGCCTGCCCCTTCTAAGACTCCACGTAGCTTGGGAACCTCGTTCAATAGTTATGCCAACATACAAAATAAAAATCCTCACTTTACTGATTGTGGCAATTTACAGGGGATAAGTACAAGTACTCCTTTGAAGCCTGAGTCGCCCATGCTCACCATCATCGGTTGGTTTTGACAGAAGCGCATCAATATCATCATCATCCTCATCATCAAAAGTAAGATTAAATCAAGCCAAAATTTTACCGGTCGTAACGGCCTCAGCCGCTGATAAGCTATTGCAATTTAGGGGTATCCTTATCATCAACATTCAATGCTTCATCTTCCTCTCAGGAAATCTCTTCCGTTTCTGCCCACGGTATCGGCGGCACAGCTGACTCCCTTCTAGATTTCCGCTCCACCGAGCGTGAAGCAGATCTGTTACCTTCTGTGGCCACTCGATTGCTCACCGACAGAAATGTCAACGATGGCGACTCGTCAAAGCTTTATGCTTCCCCTCTCGTCCGTTCTCTGAATTCACTGTTATCTACTTGTGAAGCCAATCTCTCTCATCGTCCAAATCCTCCTCCAATAAAAGGCGTTTCTACTAAGATGGCTCCCCTTCCCCTGCCTCGGGTCCCCTCCCATACAAAGCCAGATGCAAAAAGGAGGCCGAAGAAAGTTTCCGGTCATCAAGAAGATCTGCAGTCCCTTAAATTGCTTCACAATTATTACCTGCAGTGGAGATATGCGAACGCAAAGGCAGAAGCCTCCATGCAAATTCAAACGCGAGAAACTGAGGTTAGCCCTGTGCTCGAGTATTGGCTGTTATTATTTTATGTATGTACATAAAAAAGCAACAGAATTACATATCTGATTAACCTGGAAGTAAATCCAATTACCAATTTATTGCTTTTGTGATATTGGATTGACCTGCCTTAATTCTTCGGACCTAGGGACTAGTCTACTCATCAAATTAAATTCACATGGTCTACACATATAAAAAGAAGCATTAAATGGGTGACCATTCACAGATGAGAGTAACACCTTGTTCAAACTTAAAAAACAGTTGATTCTTCTGTGTGGAACCTCTCCCTGATTACCCCGTCATACTTTCCAGGTTGAGTTCAAACATACTTGTTCTAATATTTCTAAGCAATCCTTCTCCATTTTGCTAGAGAACACTTTATTCACTTGATATGAAGATATTAGACTTGTATGATTGGGTGAGAAGGAAACGCATTGAAATTCAACTTCTGCGACGAATGAAAACCTTATTGAAGATTCTGGAAGATCAAGTAAGGCCATTAACCATAAGTATTTCTTAGTTGCATTTTTGAACTTCTGGGCTACACAATCATTTCTCTGTCTTCAAAACTTTGCATCATTGCAGAATTTACCTCATTTTTTTTTTATCTCAAATTTTGGTAATTTATATTCTATTCTCATGCTTCATGCACCCATAATCCCTTATAATTTAGATTTCCTGGTAGAGGGGAAAAGAAAGAAACAAGGGCCCAAGCCCCAAGCAGCGCCTTTCTTGAAGCAGTGATATTTAGCTTCAGAGCAATTACTTTATATAATAATACATAGTATTAAAGCTCCCATGTCCAAGGTTCATATATGCTTTACATATTACCTTTTTAACAAGTAACTAGTTTAATCTAAATGGAAAAGAAAGAAATAAACAAGATTATTGGACTTTAAACTTGTAGGTTTAAGTTATTGTATTTCTTTATGCAAGTTCTGCTTCAGTTAACAACAAGCTGTTATATAGTATAATTAATTGGTTTCAACCCCTTTATCAAAAAAAAAAAAAAATTGGTTTCAACCCCTATGGATTTAAAGGAAGTTTTATTTCCATGTTCTTTCAAATCGAAAATGTGAACTATATCATCAACTAGTGATGTCAATGCATCGAACTCCATAAAACCATACATTTGTGAAATTAAAACATCTCATTCAAAAGTTACATGTTCTTATTTGGCCTCTTTTAGATGCCATATCTGGAAGCATGGTCAGCCATTCAAGGGGATTATTCAAATTCTTTGTCAGAAGTGATTCAATCTTTGTTGAACACTTCTCTTCTACTCCCAATCAGTGCGAATGTCGAGGTATGCATTCCCCCCAAACCCCCAAACCCCCCCCCCCCCCCCCCCCCTTTTTTTATATTTTGTATATTCATCATTCAGAGGGATATACTCCTTATTCTGTGCATCTGTTTCATAATGCCATATTTGCAGGCAGATACAACAAAGGTAAGGGATGCTATAAGATCTGCAATAACATTGATGGAAATGATACTTTGCCATGTCCAAAGCTTTATGCCAAAGGTATGGCGGATTGTAAATTTCGTAATTTCGTATAGAAATCTTATTTTGGAAGAGAGCTAATAAAGAAAAGAAAACAATGATGCATTTTGCTTCTTCTTCTCCAAATTTGGCTGGCCAATGAGAAAAACATTCTTGTCTAACAATGCAGGCTGAAGAAATGGAAAGTTTGATTTCAGAATTGGCCAGAGTAGCAGCTAGGGAAAGGGCTCTTGTTGAAGAATGTGGAGATCTATTGTCCAATACAAAAACATTCCAGGTTTGCCTTCAAAATTTATCTGCTGCTTGTATATATAACTTATATTCTTCCCAGTTATAAAGTATAAGAGTAGCATTCGGTTTATGTTAAGTTTTCTTATTTGATTGTCTACGTTCTTACAAGATTGCTTTGCATTTTAGGTGGAAGAGTGCAGTTTAAGAGGTCAGCTTATTCAAATGCTATGTACTCATGTCACAGCAAACTCCAGCAGGGCTAATAATTGTATATATGATGTCAAGCTGCTATCCTCAGATCAACCCAAATAATTGTTTTTCTTTCTTTTCATCATTTTTGGACTGCAAGTGGAATAGATATCGAAAATTGTGTATGTGTTTTGGAAACGCACACATACATACATGCCTTGTATATATTTTCATCATCATTAATTATAATATATACATCTAGTAGCTGCTTTTTCCTTTCACTTGGGAAGTTTCAATTGCTTTGTGTTTCATCTTCCACTCACTGTTTTTGTATAGATCTATTTGGTATTTGGTAGTTGTTGGAGATGAGGGGACCTTCGTGATCCAAATCCACTGAGCCTTCTGAACTGAATGAACACTCGAAGGATTCTCCGAGATGCTTCGTGATCAATTGGTAAGACATTGACAAAATTGGTAAAGACAAAAGAGAAGGGTTGCTAAACAGAACTGATAGTCTCCATACTTAGCTCTGAATATCATTTTGCATATGATGCACTTATAGTTAGCAGAGATTGAGCTGTGCAGAGAGACGATAGTATCTGAGCATAACTACGTGCTTTCAGTTTATCCAACTAATAGTTACTGAGCATAGTTACGTTGTGCATTCCTCCTTTTTAACTCTGCTTTTCTTGGTGGTTTACCAGCCCTCGAACCTTCGAGGACATATTGACTTGAGCAACATTAATTTTAGAGGGTAAAGCCAACAAGCCAGAACGTCGTGTTCTCTTAGAATTTATTTAGGCAAGTCCGAATACTTCATAAGAAACCGGCTGCAAAAGTTAGATGACGTCGTTTTTGGTTTCTGGTTTTCTTTTTTTTATAACAATATATACATGCGGTTATCTTTGCTCGCAGAAGCGAAGGCATGTATGCCGCTTCTATGATAGAATATCATGATTTATGGACTATTTCTCGAATAGCATAAATTGCACACCAACAAGTCTGTTATATCACCTCATAGTCATACTACAGGGAGTGGACTGGGTCAGGTTCTAACTTACCATTTATCGACCCAGATTCCATAATGGGCCATCCCAAACCAGGCCAGGCCTGGTCCATTGGACCGTCTATATATATTCACACACACTGGAATAGTGGAATCTGGATTCTCGAGATTAGAAGGAAAAGGAGAGAAACTAAACAACAATCGGCAATAGCTGCAAAGCATAGAAACCAGAAATCACCGAAATCTGAAATGGATGCTAGTGCTGCAGTGGGAGTGGGCATCTGCCCCTCCACCTCCAGGCCATTCAGAATGGGTTTTAGCACAATCCCAATCCGTTTGCGCTGGAGGAGGTGTTTGACGATTGAGACGGAGGCCGAGCTAGCCGCGTCTGAGGCACAATCCGTCTCTCGCCGCCTCATTCTGCTTCGCCATGCCAAGAGTTCTTGGCAACATCCAGCTCTAAAAGGTACTTTTTTTTTCCCATTAGCAGACTACCCGCTTGTTTTATTCGCCGAATCCATGCTTTAAATGCTTATCCTTTATTTATTTATTTATTGATAAGTCTTATCCTTTATTCTTCTAATGCTGGTGAATGCAACAATTTGCCGAACCGCAACCTCGTCAGATCATGATCGTCCTCTCAGTAAAACTGGACAAGCTGATGCTGTCCTGGTGTCCAAAAAGCTGCAACATATGGGTTGGATTCCCCAGCTTATTTTATCTAGGTTAGCTAACTTTATTTATTCTTTCTTTCCTTCTTTTGTTTACTCGACGAAATTCATATTATTGCTGCTTCAAATAGAAATTAAATCGTAATCTCTTGATTCGTATTGTCCAGTGATGCCCTGCGAACCAGGGAAACGCTTAGTATTATGCAGGACAAGGTGCGTGGATTTCTGGAAGCAGAGGTCCATTTTATTTCTAGTTTTTATTCCATTGCAGCCATGGACGGACAGACTGCTGAGCACCTCCAACGAACTATCTGTCAATATTCAAGGGATGAAGTACTTACCATCATGTTAGTATCTTTTTCCTTTAATCTTCTTTTACTGTCTTCATTTCAAATATCGGGCATCTATGAGTTCAAGTCTGAATTTTTAGTATAATGACATGCACATTTCCAAAGAAAATGCCTCGTAGTTTGTCATGCATTCAAACTCCTCTAGTTATACAGGTGTATGGGGCATAATAGGGGATGGGAAGAGGCAGCCTCCATGTTCACTGGGGCCTCCATAGAGCTCAAGACTTGCAATGCTGCTTTACTTGAAGCTAAGGGAACATCTTGGGAAGAGGTTAAATTTCCTTTCGTCATAAAATATTTTTCATGTTGCTCAACCTGTTTTTGTGGAAGTAATATCGTCTATGAAATATAATCTTTACAAGCTCAGCACTATGCCAAGTTCAACTGCTTAATACTTCTATATTCTATTTGTCAATAAAAATCATACTCTTTAATAACTTTTACTTTCATCTGGAACAACCAATCTGGTTGAGGTGGTGCTAACTTGGACTTGTACATTATTCTCATAATTCATAATTCTTTATAATTTATAAGCAATAATTCAATTTCAGTCTCAAGGGGTTTTTCAGTTGCTTCTTGTCATAGAATATGAAGCTCTGATGCTATAGTAGGTCGATTTTTTTTTTTTTGAAAGAACAAGAATAAGACATCATTCTTCATTGAAAGGGTGTCTAAGTTCAATAAGTAGTTGGGGATGAAACCCTGGGGCCAATCTATTTTACCATTGCATTTCTCATGACTGGTGTCACATAGAAGAAGAGTTTGGTGGATGAGTTCTGTAACCAGAGTGGATGGAAATTTACATATACAGACCTAACAAATTGAAGCCATGTTACAATACAATTATGACGCTTCTTCTATATGATGCTGGTTGCCTTTTTCATGGTGGACAGATTTTTAATTTTTCTTTTAATTAAGGCAACTTTTAAATAATTAGAGAGCAGTAGTTAAATGTCATTTTTGGACTGAGCTTACAGAGATGAAGATGCAAAACTTGAGTGGTGCTGCTTCATCACCATATTAAATTGTTCTCTGAGTTTATATTGGAGATTCATTTGTTTATGGATTTTGAATGGACGGTCATTACTGAATCTAGTGTCATCCATTTTCGTGTTACTTTTTCAGGCATTTGCTGTAGCGGGATTTGGTGGATGGAAACTTCAAGGCATAGTGACACCTAGTAGTAACCTGTAGAATTTAGATATTAAAAAGTATTAAACAAATATATCCCTCCTCTCTCTGCTCTTCCTGCAAAGAAAATACAAACTTATTCCCCAAAATAAAGACACTAGCCAGAGTAGGTAAAAGGTCATAACCAGCTTTGAATCCCTATGGGTGTTTGCCGATTTGCACTCTAACAGGTATGACCTTGTTCTTGATCAAAACATAAGAAATCCAGATAGCAGTAGTTTGACGGGGCTATATTGAAGCAGTTATATTTTTCGCTAGATTCACGATTTTTTATAAAAATATATTATATATATATAATGCTGCAGCTGCGTTCTGTCGGATATATTTCCTGTTGCAGTACTCTATAGTATGATGAAATTGATTAGTTGGAACGCTTACTTGATTGCTATAGAGTTTTGATTTTGACCATGTACACGTATTCTACTTGCAAGAAGTAACTAATCCCTCGTGCAGTCGGCTCTTTGCTAATCGTTGGGTCATTTTTCCTAAGAATGGCCTTCTTTTGCTTTGCTTGGTCGATTCATGAATGACCGTTTTGAAAAGTAAGCTACTTTTTTTTTTTTGAAAAGTAAGCTACGCTGGGTGGTGTAGTTAGCAAAAATACGTCAGCCAGCTGCGCATAATAATGGAATGAATGCGATTGCCATGTCAATGGCGAAATTAAATATACTACCGTACTGTAACCAAAGGTAAAACAACTCTTTATCCCCTCTAAAGTGTTGTTCTATAAGTTGTACGTCCTATCCTACGAACATTCCAAACAAAAGTTGGGTTTTGTCATTCCTGCAAAGTTCAAACAAAGTATAAAAAATAAGAAAGTTGGAAGTAGAAACGGGTAGATTAGTAGGAGTACTACGAGTAGAGAGGTTGGAATTAGTCTATTAGAAATGCTCAGCAAAAGTGGGGAAAAAGTGGTTTTACTTTTTACAGCCTAAAAAAATATACAAAGCAGATCATTGGAGTTGGGACTTGGGAAAGAACGAATGCAAGAGGTCCAATATTCTAATTCGCATTTTGGACCCTTACAGACACAGTCCTAGAGATACCCAGTAAAATGGGGCACAAAGACAAGCCTTCCTCTAGCTCTCTGTCTCTACTCTAAGCTGTGCTCGCTTGCTCTTGGCTTCTTCCGACCTCCGTTCTCAGCCGCGACAGCCGAAACTCCAGTGAGCTTTCCCTCCTCCCTTTTCTGTTTTGGACTCTTAAGATTCTCTTCCACCTTTTGGTTTGAAAAGTTTGTTTCGTTTATTCACCGTTAGATAGATCTGAAACTAGATTTGTTCTTTTTGAGTGCCTGAGTGGGTGGGTGCAGGGCGGAAAATTGATTTTGTATTGATTCATAAAATTGCGCTCTCATCCGTTACCATTCTCACCGTACAATTTTGCATAGATTGTACATCCAATTTCGCGCCCTCGGCGCATTAGATCTATAAAAATTTGTGAATGAGCTTTGTTTTTCATTTTCCATCAACTGTTTTCGAATTAACTGGACCGGATGGGTTTCAGTTTTGATAGGGTCAGCTCGAATTGAAAAAGCGAAAACCAAATATTATTTCTTTTGAAGCAAATAAATTGGGATAGGGAAAGTTGGAATTGAGCGTTTGAGAGGACGGTCGGCAAATATAGGAGCTGCCGAGCTGGAACTGCAAACGTACAAATTCGGATTTTAAAGATGCCCGTATTTCTATTGTCCCCTGTTCCCATAAAAGCAAAGCTTCTTCCATACTTGCTGTAGAAAGAGTTGAATTCATGCGACCAAGAATGTTAAAAAAGTGCATTTGGAGCTTCTCTTAGACTCCTCTGGATTAGTTCAAAATTCTGGCTTCTGCCCGGTCTTTCACTTTCAAAAACGAGATGATTGATCAGTTCATCAATTTTGTTATTCGACCTCCAAGGTACGTCTCTGTTGCTCTCTTTCACCCTTGTCCCTGGCAGTTGCTCTTGAAGTAGGAACCAACCCAAGCCCCTATCTTCCCGTTGCATTTTAGCTCTATCATGTTTTTTTTGCAATGGCAAAAATTATACTAGTATATTTTAAAGAGAATCTGTGAATGCCCATAATATTTCTATCATGTTGCTTCTTCCTCTTTTTTGAGTATCCATTTGCTATACTATCGTGTGATTGTACTGGGATATCACTTGCAATTCCTTTTCTACAATTAAGCAATTACAATTCAGGAAGTTCAGTTGCAGGTTCCACCATGGAGCCCATGCTTAGAAGTGGTGGGCCCCTACATAATCCTTTATTCTGATTAAGCAATTGCAGGATTGTAGGTAAAAGAATTGCAGGTGAAATGGCCCCCGCTTGTACTAGCGTATTTAAGTTACTAAATATGAGCCTTTTGTGTTCAACTTTTGTCTATTCAAATATTTGTCATTATTGAATACCATCTTAAAATTGGGTTCTAATCTGTCCCATTGCCCAAAACAGGGAGTGAGGTTTTTTGTTTTCCCTCCTTCTTAAGTGAAGATTAAATCATATGAATAGTTTTAGAAATGTAGTCAGGAGTATAATCATCTTTGTAAAGGTTGTGTAGCATGGGGAGGGTTACTGAATCGTATTTATCTCACTATTCTTTTTTCAAACACCTTCACTCATTGTGACACTCCCATAAATCTGAAACCTATGCTTGCTTTTCCCTCTGTCCAGAAAAAAAGGAAACGGGAGAAAAAGAAAACAATCAAAACACAAAAAATGGACAATTTCATGCAAGCCTAACCAAACTTCATAATAACTCTACGCTTATATGTCATTTGTTGATTGCATGGTAAGGAACTATCTTAGCCAATTATTGTTTGCCTCAATGTCATTTGTTGATTTCCAACACCTTGTTCTTTAAGCCACGGTGAGAGCACTTTTAAGGGCTGTACTGCTGCTAAAAATTTTTACCTTCCCTTCAGTCACTTATCTTTATCTTGGTGTGTTTGCTATGTGCTCATCCAGGGCTGATTATAACCCAGATCAGTATCTATGGGAGAGGGAATTTACTCTTGCAGGCAGACAATATAAAAGACAGGACTTGGAGGCAAGTATGGTCATCGAATAAACCCACTTACTCCCTTTATACTGTTATCAAACACCTCTAAGCAGTATGTTTTAGCAATTTGGAACTTTTAAAATTATTCATTTCAATTTTATACAGCTTACAAATGCAAGGGGCCATATCTTGCGCTGTAGTCATTATACTCCTTCGCCTTTCCCCGAAGAGACTCCTCTCCCATGTGTTATATACTGCCATGGAAACAGGTATGTAATTCTTACCTTGCCTTCTGGTTACATGTAAATTGTAGATTTAAATGGTATTTAAGGGGATTGTTCCATAAAAGGGAATTGTTCTTACTTCTTAGTCACTGTCAAAAAGTTCATAGCACAGAGTCGAAAACTTATTGTTTTTCTCCTCTGCTTGATATCACAGTGGATGTAGGGCCGATGCCAATGAGGCTGCTGTAATTCTTCTTCCATCAAATATTACGGTATTCACTCTTGATTTTTCGGGTTCAGGCATATCAGATGGGGATTATGTTAGCCTCGGCTGGCATGAGGTATGTGCCTGCTCTACTTGATTGCCTCTGTTATCTAAGTTTGAAGAATGTTTCTGTTTTCTTTTCTGTCTTATTATTTTGATTACTAACTCTTACATCCTTGACAGAAGGAGGACCTCAAGATTGTTGTATCATATTTGAGAAGCAAAAAGCAAATATCACGTATAGGTCTCTGGGGACGATCAATGGGTGCTGTCACCAGGTGTTTTAATTGTCACTTCTCAAGTTACTGCATTTTCGATTGTTATTAGTTTTTGACACCTGCTTTTTTAAACGAGACATGTTTCTTAAAGCTCTTGTTTCTAGATATTTTGAAATATTAGTTCTACTGATTGTTTTAGATTATTTTGCTGTTTCTTCTTGGGGAAATGTATTGATACTGGTTTCCTTACAAGTAGGTGGGGATTTTTCCCTTGGTACTTTCCAGAATAACTCTCTTGCTTTTTCTCTTCCTTATGAAATGCAGCCTTCTTTATGGAGCAGAAGATCCATCTATAGCAGGAATGGTGTTAGACAGTGCCTTCTCAAACTTATTTGATCTCATGATGGAACTAGTTGATGTGTATAAAATCCGGCTTCCCAAATTCACTGTATGAATCTATGTCTCTGTGTTTATGTGTTAGTTTAAATTGGTGCACTTCAAAGCAAACAAGCATGCAGATCAATCATATACTTTAATATGCAACAATTTACCTTTGAGTATATACCTGTTCGCTGTAAACACTAATTATTAATTTTCATTTAAATTACGCAGTTAATTTTATCAGTTTTTCCCCCTGCTTCTGGAAAAGAATAGCTTGAAGTTATGCGCAATGTTATTGCAATTAGATTCTTCCTAAAACTCAAATCTTAGTCCAACATTGTTCCCAAGACCTGGTCGGCACCTGCTGCAACCCACTATGTTAAATCTTAAAAGAATATGTTTGAAATCCGGCAGAACTCAACCATTTTTTTTTCCTTCACCCAAAGGGATAGCCTTTCATAAAATTTCTATTTTCTGAGACTTTTGATTTAACGCAACATAGAGACCTGCAGTCCACCAATGGAAGCAGATAAAATGATTCAGATGAAATGACCAAATTGGTTGGTAAGTTGGTGCAAGATGTGAGGTGGGACAACTGCTGCTAACTTAGTGATTTCGGTAAAATATGGTATAATCTGCCGGCTTTAATGGTATTCGTTAATACAGTAATGATCACAATTCCTTGATAATGGTCATTTGATATATGTGAACTGATAACATGGGGTTCATACACTGTTTGCATATTCTTTGTTTAAATGTTTCTTAATATTGCAATGAGAGCTGTATTTCATGCCTTCTATTTCAACCAGGTTAAGATGGCTGTGCAGTACATGAGGCGTGTAATACAAAAGAAGGCAAAGTTTGATATCATGGATTTGAACTGTCTAAAGGTTTGACCTTAATTGTGAATTTTTTGATGTTGATGCTAATAGGAATGACGAACAAGTTTGCAAGTTGATTGCATTTTCACACTTTATGATTTTAAACCTATTTTCCAGATAGGTGATAGACTTGTTTTCATCTAGAACTCTTTTCATTTTATGTGGCATTTGTTTTATTACCTACTGCATTTTCTTATTTTAAGTAATACGCTAGTTTTATACTCACAGGTCGCATCAACAACATTCATTCCAGCATTATTTGGACATGCCAGTGAGGACAAATTTATTCAATCTCATCATTCTGACCTCATCTTTAGTTCATATGCGGTAATTTACCACATTAAAATCCTTAAATTTCTCTTGAATGTATTGGCTGATCTGGGAAGTATTAATTATGCACATTCTGTGCAGGGAGATAAGAATGTTATAAAATTCAATGGTGATCACAACTCCTCACGGCCACAGTTTTATTATGATTCAGTTTCCATTTTCTTTTACAATGTGCTTCGTCCTCCACAGTTTTCTTCTGCTTGTTCCAGTAAGCTTGAGAAATACTATGACCTCGGTGATTTGAAAGTCGGTGCTGGTATGGATGAGGTGAACTTCTTTTCATGTGGATCTTTTGAGAGATTTGACTTTGTCCTTATTATTGGCATCACTATTACGTTTCTTTCCATATTATCTAAGCTTGTCAGAAACTCTGCTTCTTATCAAACTTTTTCAATCGAATGCGGATTAGTAGCTAGGCATCAGTGTAAAACCTCTTGAGAGTTTAGGAGTTTAGTGGGGTTGCATGCAGTCATTGTCATATTTTTCTTCCGTGGATATGTTCAAGGGGCAGCTGGGTTATATTAGCAGTGATGCCCCAGTGCATCAAAACATCCCCATTTAAACCCTGTTGTTCATGAAGTTCTGGTAGCATTAGAACGAACAAAGGAACAACCATGTTAGAGCTGGACATGCATTTGCTGGATAAAGGTGTTGCTAAGATGATCTCCCGATTGTGTCTTGTAATAGTAACATGTCCTGAAAAAGCTATTTATAAACATTGGAATATAGCCAAATAACTCCAAAGGATTGACATGAATTTGTGTTTCATTTTAGAGTCTGTTGTATGAAATAATCACTGGCCTTCAATCTGCATCATCCAATGTTGCAAGTTCATCTTCTGCTCCACCTAGTATTTTGATGACAAAGCCAGTTGATGAACTGCTCTCAGAAGTTGCGCCTCTTACTAGAATGGTAGTATTCTATCTGTCTTTGGTGTTTGATTGATCATTATATTCTAGTCTTATTTTTCTCATTATTCTTTTCTTCTCTTCTTTTTTTCTTTTTTAAGTTGTCATTTATTCACTTATAATTGAAATGCAGGATTCAATCCTCAGTGGAGATATCAACAGCAGTGAACCATCAAATTTACAGGTAGTTCTGAAATATTTCTGATCGCCTCTATCATATATCTCTGTGTCTGAATGTACACATCTGCATATGTAGATGTTTCATGCTTTCAAAGGGGAAGACTGGTTTTTAACTGTTTCTGCTTGACGTACTGTCAAATTAGTCCTGCAAAACATGCCATGATTAAACTCAATCTAAAGTGAGCTTTTTCGCATGATGAATTTGTGATACTTAAACTCAATGTAATGTTAGATTCATTCTGCAATCATGACTCCAGCTCCAATGTTTTGAGATGATTTATTTATATTTAATTTGCAGGATAAGCCTAATGTCCAAAGTGACGAATGTTGCTCGTATACAAGCTCAAACAGGGAGAGCTGGGGAAGATGCTCTTCACTGGGGGGCAGTGATGAAGAATCTTCAGCTGACTGTACAACTGCTGAGAACATGCATCAGGTTCCTCTCTCAACTTAATTCTGTTGTTAGCAAGAGGAATCTTCCCCATAGGGGGAAGAATATATTAGTTCAACAGGAAAGGAATCTACTGACTCTGTTATCTGCATAATAGTTCAATCACATATCGAATTTCTAGTCTTTTCTTAAGTGAAAAAGGACTTTTGTCTCACCAGGTGACTCTTAAAGTTCCTGCGACACCTCTCAAAAGCATGCAGCAAAATTCACCAGATCCCTCGAAGGAGGAAAAGATTAAGAGAGCTCCAACAGCTTCAAAGAAGCCCAAGCGTGAGAAATTTGAAAAGCTAGAAGCTCTTAGCAAACGCCTACGCCTTTGCATTCTAAAACGAGTAAATCGGAGGCATCGCTCCTCATGACTGCGCTTGTAACTGACTACTGTTGTTCTTTTTCTTTCCAGTTCCATGTGCTCTCAGTTAACTTCCATCTTGAAGCTTTAATTATTTTATTATCAGTAAGCTTTTGTTTACATCTAGATGTAGGATCTACATATATATATATAATCTTATAAGACAATATTTTGTTTAGGCACAGGCGCACAGCCTGGTATTGTCATTTACGGACAATCATAAAGAAATGACGCTTTGGTAGATGCTCGGCATAATATTGGGCCTGGAGGGGAGAAGTAATCTTGATCCATGACTTACCCTGATTCATAAAGAAATGACGCTTTGGTAGATGCTCGGCATAATATTGGGCCTGGAGGGGAGAAGTAATCTTGATCCATGACTTACCCTGATTCATAAAGAAATGACGCTTTGGTAGATGCTCGGCATAATATTGGGCCTGGAGGGGAGAAGTAATCTTGATCCATGACTTACCCTGATTATCAATTAGCCTTTCGCAAAATACTATCATCTTCATTATCATCATTAGTAATCGAATCGAACCATCCACTTTTTGTCTTCCTCCTCATAATACTATTCTCATGTTTGTTGTAATTTTTAATTAAAGATGCTACTATTCAATCATTCACATAAAATTTTCTGCTCCATTTCAGCAATCGATGAAAAGCAAAGGTTGAAAACTTGAAATAGTACCATAAGCTTGCTTATGAGTACATTAAGAGTTTGAAGGGATATATAATTTTAAAGAAAACGAAAGGAATTTGAAGGTGGAGCGTTGAAATTGTGGCTGGAAAGATGATGGTCCCCAGATGCTGAAGGGAAGAAAATGTCGGAGGCCGGAGCGAAGTTTGAGTGTGAAGTGGCGATCTGCCGACACTTTTTTTTTATTTATTTATTATACTAGTACATATTTGGGTTTGGGCCCTTTTTTGGCCACAAACAGAAATTCATATGCAGCAGCAATGTTTTTTTTTTTTGAGGTATGCAGCAGCAATGTTAATACTACTAGTAGTAGTAATTCTTTGGATAAAAGCAACAGTAATTGCTAATTATTACCACTGCTAATATAAAATACCATAATAACGTATGATAAGAAGATCCCATATGTTTTGAGTTAGTAAGTTCTGTACTTTGTCTTTGTTGCACTACTAGTAGTTTTGAGTCCAATTGGATTCGGGTTCTATAAGTATAACTATTTATTTAAATTCCAAAAAAATAAATAATTAATTTGTGCCAAAAGAATAAATAATTAATTAATTATTAATTAATCTATAGTATGGGGAGTATATCTACTATTACTCCATATATATATATATATATATATATATATGCATATATACTTTTTTTTTGAGAACCCAATGTGTGTGTGTATATATATATATTATTACACTACTAAAGTATCAAAGTATAAAATAATCATGGTATTTTAATCAAAAAATAATATAATCATGGTAAGTATAACATCCAGTGCAGAATGTTGTACAGACAGAAATGATGCTGATAATATGGGCTTTAATAATTTTTTAATGTTCCAACCCAATAGCAAAAGTTTTCTTGTGATGCCAGCAGCAGACACTTGACAAGTTGTACCTAAAAAAGAAAAAAGCAAATATAGTAAAACTAAAAGACTTGACTTGAAAATCTAGCCTTAAAAATGCCAAAAAGGAAAAAAAGAAAGCCACAAATTAAATTCTATGTCTAGTGTTAAAGTTATCCCCAAACTGCTATATGCTCAGTATTTGATTTTTCTCATGCTGACATTTGTATAAAGTTAATTAATTAGGAAAAAATCAATATATATTATTATATATTTAGAATTTCAAATATAATATTTAGAACATTGAATTATAATTAGAGTAAAACTCTATTTCCTTTTTTCTTTTTTTTTCTAGTAAATAATTATTTGAATAGACATTAAAATTCTAACAATATTTCCTTCCATTTAATTTAATTGCTAACATAAGAAAAAATTTTACTTAAAATATTGAAAGTACTCGGTTCCAATCATAAAATTTTATATAGAATTAAAATTACCCAATTCCAATTATAAACAAAAAACCCAACCCAACACAAATGTGCAGGGATAATATCTACTATTACTATTATTATTATTATCAACCACTATCATTATTAGTTCCACACATTAGTTTTTTTTTAAAAAAAAAATTGCAATCAAATAATAAATTATCATCTTTTTAGGATAAATTATAATAATGCTTTTTTCTTTTTTCTTTTTTGTGCCAGATAATGTTTTTTCTTGTTTCAATTTTTTAAAGATATTACCTCAAAAAAAGTTTTTTAAAGATAATGATTTTTTTATTAAAAAGATAACGATTTTAAAGTCAAATGATGGCAGCAGTGCGGATAATCGTAAAATTTTTACTATCAAGTACAGATAATCGTAAAATTTTTACTATCAAAACCGAGACTGTTTAATTATTCAGTATTCAAAACCACTTAAATTTCAAAGACTATATCAAAATCCGCATCGAAACCGCGTAATAAAAACCAAATTCACACCACAAAACCGTATATTAAACGGATATTCATTTAAAAACCGAATCCGTAATCCGAAACCACACATTATTATAAATTTTAATTTAACTTTGAAAATTGTTTTTTTTTTGACCTAGTACAAGTAATGGACGGGGGCATGTTTTAAGTAAGTTTTTGGATTTGTAACTTTTGTAGCATTTGGCCCAAATAATCCAATTCAAAATTAAGTGAATTTTAAACGATTTATAAGTATAATTATAAGTATAACCATTTAACTTATACGTTTTCAGGTAACGGATATCCAAAGTCTTAAAATCAAAATCACACTGAATCCGCGTCAGATAATAATCTCACTATCCAAAACCGCATCAAAATCATTTAACAAACGGATTCGAAGTTTAAACAATTTTAAACAGATCGGAGACTCGGAAAAAACCGCTGCCATCTACTCATGTACCCTAAAAAAACATATGGAAGTATTTCCGTTTTCTCAAAATTTTCAATTAAATTTTTTTAGGGAAATTTTGAGGAAAAATAAAGAATGTTTAACACCAACACCAACAGGCGCAACGCGACAGCTATGATTGACTCATTGACGAATTACAAATATTACTGCTGCTAGTGTATTATATAGCCAAAAATATATTTTCTAAATATATTTATTTATAATTATTATAATTATATATATAAATTACAATATAATATATACTGCTACAGTGCTACTCCCTAAATGATTTTTTTTTTTTATTTCTCAAAAAGAAAAACTAAAATAAAAAGCATCAGCTCTGCATCTGTCTCTCTCTCGGTTCTCATCTAGAATCTTACTTCTAAATTCTAATCTATATATCTGTGTATATGTATGAACACACTTTTCCCTTTTCCCTCTGCAAAGATAATACTAAGACGGGTGCAGACGCACAGAGAAGTGAGAACTAGGTTTTTGCTTGTTTTTGTTCTTGGGGTAAAAGAAATGCGAAAATTTTTGTAGATAGAAAGGATGAAGGTGAGGCATATAGTTTTGGGTTTGCTGTCGGTTTCCGTCATTGCTCCTATCTTTCTTTATACTGATAGGGTCGCCACCTTCAACCCCTCTTCTTGTATGTCTATTTCTTCTACTCTTTTTTCTTTTCTTTTCTTTTCTTTTCTTTCCTTTTTCCTCTTACTCCTCTCCCTTCTTTAATGCTGATCTCTCTTTCTTTCCTTCTTTTCTTCAACTTTTAACGCTAATTTCTGCAGCTAGGCGCGAATTTCTCGATGATGTTGCAGCTTTTGTAAGTTTCTTCCTTTCCTTTTCTTCTTTCCTTTCCTTCCGTTCACAATAGGAGTGATGAAGGTAAAGTTTTTTTATTCTTCTTTTTCCTGCAGACTCTGTCTAGCGATACCAGGCATCTCAATGTTCTTCCCCAGGTGGTAATATGCATTGCTTCTGTTTATTAACCACCGCCGGGCAGGCATTATATATATATATATATATTCGTCTATTTATTTCAGTTTCAGATCTAACGGGCTCAACCTCTTAATTTATGGTAATAGGAAACTTCCACCGCTCTCAAAGAACCCATTGGGATCGTATATTCTGACCACTCTACCAATTCCATCCCCAACGGTATATATTTTCTTCTTCCTTTCTCTTTCCCTTTCTCTTTCATTTTTTTCTTTTTTGGTATTTTCAAGGATGATTTAGTTAATTTGGGAATTCAGATGTGAATTGATAGTGTTCGATTTCCAATTGACAGGGACGAGGGAGCATAAATCAACACGAGTGCTTTCTGCTACAGATGAAGAACGTCAACTCCAATTACAGAACATTATTAGGCAGGTCACTGACCCTGCCCATGCCAATCTCACCACTACTCTCCATTCTCACCCCAATGCTTCTCAACAATTGGTAATATTTCTTGCCTTTTCATTTGTCTTTTTTTCCCCTCTTCACTTCTTCATTTCAAAACCTCTTCAGAGTATGCCTTACAGCTTTGAACAACTTTCAATATACCAATTGTTTTCCTTCTCCTTCTCATATTTTTCTCGCATGTTACTAGTTATCCGAATTTCTGTTGATTTTGATCTCTGAACATACCTCTCTCTTAAATTTTGCTATTTCTACTTGGCTAAGGATTTTGAGACTTCTGTGTACCAGCAGGTAGAGCTCCTTCTTTACATTCTAGAAACTTTTGCTATATTTGGAGCTTTATTTCCCCAAAGAAAGCCCCTTGAGTCTGCTAACTGCTGCTAAAGAAGAATGAACAGCCAAGGGAGACTTGACTATAAGCTTCTACCTCTACCTTATTCCTCTTTTTACGTCTTTACATACCATTTCCTTCACATTTGAATTGCATACCTAACCAAATACTACATTTATAAAAGTTTATGTAAACTTTAACTTTGGAATAGATGTTATTCAATAACCTTTTTAAGGTTTGGACGCCTTTCTATTTTAATATTTGTCTACCAATAGCGTCGCATTTCTAAATAATTGTATCCCTACAGCTAAAACAAATTCCTTTAAGTGGTGCACATTTGCAGGTTTCTGTATGAAATGAAACTCTGAACCTCAATTTAAACTTAGTTTACAATGTTACCCTGTTGGCTCCGTTTATAGGCTATAAAGTTCGAGCAACAACCCACTCAACCCTCTGGCAAGACTGATCAGAAGGAGCATTCGGATAACAACTCTGATAGACTGACTGAACCAGCAGATGCTCAGGTGCGTCATCTCAAAGACCAGCTCATCCGTGCAAAAGTGTACCTCTCCCTTCCAGGCATCAAAAACAATCCACATATTACACGGGAGCTTCGTCTACGGATTAAGGAAGTTTCTCGTGCTCTCGGTGATGCAGCCAAGGACTCTGATCTGCCTAAGACGTAAGTCTTCTTTCTGAGCGTACTGTTGATCTGTGCAAATTTTCTTGATTTTTTATTTTAATATGCCAAATTCTATCTGATATGCTTTTTTTTTCTTGTCATTTTCAGCCACCTAAATTTTAAAAGGATTTCTGGAATAAATTGGGTTTCCACATTGCTTTAATATGTTGATATGATCTAATTGTTGCAGTGCATTTGATAAGTTGAAAACAATGGAGCAATCTTTAGAGAAAGGCAAGCAGATCCAAGATGACTGTGCTGCTGTGGTAAAGAAGCTTCGGGCTATGCTCCACTCAACTGAGGAGCAACTTCGAGTGCACAAAAAACAGACCACGTTCTTGACACAATTAACTGCAAAAACGCTTCCCAAGGGTCTTCATTGCCTTCCTTTGCGTCTTACTAGTGAGTATTATTCCTTAAATACTTCCCAACAGAACTTTCTAAATCAAGAGAAACTGGAAGACCCACGGCTGTACCATTATGCACTTTTCTCGGATAATATACTAGCAGCAGCAGTTGTTGTTAACTCAACTGTCTCCCATGCTAAGGTGAATGTACTCTCATGTAGAAACTTAACTCATACATCCTTTTGTTTCCAGGGGAAAGAGAAATGGTTTATGACTTCTAATGTTAAGATTGCCATTATCATTTCATTATCAACTTTTTATCTATCTTCTTGGGAAGTTCGGGTTGATGCATGTGTGTGCACATGTAAAATCACTTGATATGTGCATTTTGACATTTGGGCCCCCTGCTTTTTGTTGAACTCATAAAATTCACTGAATTTCCTGGCAGCACCCTTCAAATCATGTTTTCCACATTGTTACGGATAGGCTTAACTATGCAGCAATGAGGATGTGGTTTCTAGGTCATCCACCAGGGAAAGCAACTATACAGGTCCAGAACATTGAAGAATTTACATGGTTAAACTCAAGCTATAGTCCAGTCCTTAAGCAGCTAGGTTCTCCTTCCATGATTGATTATTACTTCAGGGCACACCGGGCTAATTCTGATTCAAATCTGAAGTTCCGGAACCCAAAATATCTGTCCATCCTGAACCATCTTCGTTTCTACCTACCAGAGATTTTCCCGAAACTCAATAAAGTGTTGTTCCTAGATGATGATATAGTAGTCCAGAAGGACCTTAGTGGTCTTTGGTCCCTTGATTTGAGGGGCAATGTGAACGGAGCTGTTGAGACTTGTGGAGAAAGCTTCCATCGGTTTGATAGGTATCTCAACTTCTCAAATCCTCTTATCTCAAAGAACTTTGACGCACATGCTTGTGGATGGGCATATGGAATGAATATTTTTGACTTGGAGGAGTGGAGGCAACAAAACATCACAGAGGTATATCACAGATGGCAAAAGCTGGTAAGCGACATTTTAATTCTGGTTAAATTATAAAATAAGCTGTTTGTATTAATGACAGTTCCTAGAAACTGAGTTGGATTACCTCAATAAACAAAAGAAACAGTTGGATTTGTTTGTGTTGCTAATCTATATTAGAGATGACTAATTAAAAGCGGAAGCTTGTTTGCCTATTTCTTTCAGCCAGTGTCATTAATATGAGTTTAAATTTTCTTGAGTGCTATGTTAAATGCTAAAAACTATATTGGGAGTTTTAATTTAGTGGTTTTGAGTTCCTTGTGGGCATACTGTACATGGATTTATGCTGGGCTTATCATGTTTCTTATTGTGAAGGCATTTGTGTGCAGAATCATGACAGGCAATTGTGGAAGTTGGGGACTCTTCCTCCTGGTCTCATAACATTTTGGAAACGTACTTATCCCCTGGACAGATCTTGGCATGTGCTTGGGCTTGGCTATAATCCTAATGTCAACCAACGGGAAATTGAACGAGCTGCTGTTATACACTATAATGGCAACTTGAAACCATGGCTGGAAATAGGCATTCCTAAGTATAAAAACTATTGGGCAAAGTATGTAGATTATGATAATATGTACTTGCGAGATTGCAACATCAATCCTTAGAAAACCTTCATGGGATATCCTTATATCAAAGTTCCATGGTGACCTATGTCGGGTATGCATTGTTAGTACAGTCTATCTATTTGTAGGTTTTTATGTTGAGAGGTATCAGGTTGAATTCATTCTTGTATACAATGTCAATTTTGTTTCTGATATTTTTTGCTATCCTGCCACAATATGTGTGTGACAAGTGACATTGATGTGGCTGTTTTTAGCTACTATGTGGAAATGCAGGTGTACTTGTAAATGATGATTGGCAATCTAGCTTCTTGTTTCATTTCTTCTTTATCTTCTTGGTATTTATAGTTCTCTCTTGTGGGCTTGTTTCATATTCATAAATGTTGAAATACAGTCATGAAATGCACCTAAGACAGGAAGCGAGAAAGGCAAGGGAGATGTTTGCAGGGCCAGTGATCGTGTATTTGTGGCCAAGTTGATACACAGTAGGAACATGATTTGTTTCAAGTTCAACAAATGAGAACAAAGTAGAATACTAGTAAGTACTTTAGTATATATATGCACATTTGTATTGTATGGGATTTGTTGGGATGCATCAAAACATTTGTGTTACTTCATTGACAGATAGAGGGATAGGTGATGGGGCCACGGCCACCTCCCCACCACTAGTTCTAGTAGTCATTAACAGTGTTACTAATAAGTTTGGGTTGGCGCCTGGCGGGTCTGGGTCTCATGTCACATCTCACATCTCACATCTCACCGCATAAAGTAACATGGTCCACTTTTAATCTCAAACTCCAACCAACTGGTAGGAACCAACCACGAATGCTTTTTTCAAGTTTTTGAATGTGCGATTAAGAAGGCAGCAAGGGAATGAAATTACAAATTAGCTGAAAAGTACTACATGGCGCCAGCCAAAAGTGTTAGCTTGCTTTGGCTGTGGATTATTTCTGAAACAAAGGGCAAAGGCCAAAGAGAAGAACTCGAGAAGCCATCATGAGCATAGAAAATGGTCACAGTCAGATCTTCGATTTTCGTCGCACAACTTTGAATTCAAATCTAAAGCCCAACGGAGTGACGGTCCTACTTTTGTCCCCACTTTTTCTTTTTACTTCCAAGTTCTAACATGGTCATTCAATGAAACGAATGTATTTTAAAAAATATATATATTAAATCTTATTCCTAATTTTTCTTTCATATGGAGCCCTGATCTATCATCTATGACATGCTTCTCTCTCTCATTTTCTTCGTCTTTTTTTTTAACCCTTTTTTCTTCTTTTTTAAAGAAATAAAGTGATTCTCTTTAACTATTCCGTTAAAAGTTAAAACTCTATTAAGATTTAAGAATTTGAGGAGAGAGAGAGAGAGAGAGAGGGAAGAAGAGATAGAAAGAGAAAGTGGAGGGGCATCAAAGACTCAGCAACAAGGGCTTGTTGGAGTGGTGGACATCTTTGCAGATTTTGCAGAGTTTTGTGTCTCCGCTCTCTCTTTTCTTTAGCTTATCTCCGTTTTCTCATCATCTGGAAAAGGTACCAGTGTACAGTAAGAGGGAGGGAAATGGGGGTGGGATCGGGAACATCTTCCAAGCTCAGAAAAGCAGCCAGGAAAATGGTGGTAGCTGCATGCGCCTCCTTCTCCAGGAATAGCCCTCCTTCTCCTTCTCCTGTAAGCTCCCCTTTTTCTCTTAATTTTCTCCTTTTTATCCTCAGTTCTCTACATATATACACACACAGAGCATGATGATGAATTTGGATTAATTAATGATCCCTTCTGTAATACTTGGTTCTCTCTTTCTGTGGAATATGGCAACTCGCAATGACTCTTTCTTCCTTCTAAGTCTTTACTTTTTTCTGTTTTAAATTTCCAACTTTCCGGTTCCAATAATAATTTCTATAAGAGCTGTTTTCCTTTGTGTATGTAATTATAAGTTATAACAAAAGTTTTCTTATCCGTTATCACTTAGTCTTAATGGGAAATCTGCAGATTTCACTGTTATCAACAAAGCCAAAGAATAACTTAGAAGCAGAAGCTGGAATTGTAGCAGAATCAGTCACCAACCATGACACCCTTACGTCCAAGGTACTTCCATTTATCAATTCCTTTCCTTTTGGATTACATGTAGTACGATTATTGTTAGGAGAGTAAGTAAATAATACTTTAGAGTTAAGAGCTCAAATTAGTAGCTAGGATAGGTATTCTAATGTTACTTTTCGAAACTAAAGAGAGAAGGAACACCAGTATTCACCCCTGGAATCCAATGCCCACTTATCTCACCCTTGCTCACGGATTGCTTGAGAGCCGAGTGGTCTCCTTCTATGGGAGCAAACGCAATGAAAAGAAACAAAGCATGACTATTGTGTTTTAACGCTTGATTTGAAGCTGCCTAGTAAAAAAATTTACAAAGCATGTGAATTTAACCTTACTGAGAAATCCACTACCTGCAAAAACCCACCAGACTCCTCTCATTTCAACTTTCAAGTTCCAACCATTCTCTTCCTTTTTCTAATATCTACACTTTAACTATGGTACCTTTAACGGATACCTTAATCTCAATATAAGGCTTTTCTTTGGCCCATTCACCTCCATTTATGTATTCTCCAAATTGAACTGAGCAAGAAAAGTAAACAAATTCATAGCCTGGACATATATATGCAGTGATACTCCTGATGAATCAATGACATTTAAGTTTCTTAGTATAATATACTTCTGAATGCAGTCCAATTTTAAACTATAGAGTCATTAGTACTAGTTTAATCTATTGTAACCTTTTTCTTCCTAAAACTATTCGTCATTATGATTGCCATGTAGCAGTAGAATAATATTGAAAAACATACCAGAAAATCCTAGATATTTTCCATTCATCCTTGATAGTTTCCATGTATATTAATAATCCATTGCAATTTAAAAATTCCACTTGGAACTACTTCTCAGAAGATTAAGTATGGACATGTTGTCATCAATATTCATAGAGATTAAAAGTTCATAGTGCTATTATACATACTAGCAATTTTGACTTTATTAACCCAAGAAAGTATATCGTCTGCATATCTTTGCAATGATCTTGAGTATATATAAAATCGATCAATTTATTACTTACCATTCATCACAGATTTTTTTTCATGCGTTGCAGCAGAACGTATGTGCGATATGTTTGGAGGTTCTGAGTTACAGCTCTGGCAACAGTCCAGGGCAAGCTATATTCACAGCCCAGTGTTCTCATGCATTCCATTTTTCCTGCATATCCTCCAATGTTCGCCATGGTAGCATCACCTGTCCTATTTGCCGTGCCCATTGGACCCAGTTACCACGCAACTTAAACCAACCTGAGTGTTCCTTCTCTTGCAACCAAACTGACCCTGTTCTCCGTATCCTGGATGATTCCATTGCAAACTTCCGGGTTCATAGACGTTCCTTCCTTCGCTCAGCGCGCTATGATGATGACGACCCTATAGAGCCTGACCACACAGAAAACAACCCTCGTCTTGATTTAGCTCTGGTTCCCCTCCAACCTGCAGTTTTGACTCACCCCTGCTGCTTTGGGCATCAACCTGGCTCACACCCATCTTCTTTGCAAATGCCGGTAACTGGACACATCTCAAATCATCATCATGTCACCAGCTCCTCCTCATCATCTATATTGCCACAACCCCCAAGTGGACAAACATCTTCCTACACGTGCTCCTCATATAGGAGACCCACCTATCTCTGTATAAAATTGGCACATCCACGAGCTACTGACATGGTATTGGTTGCAAGCCCCAATGGGCCGCACTTGAGACTTCTAAAACAATCCATGGCATTAGTGGTATTCTCCCTCCGACCAATTGATCGTTTGGCCATTGTGACATACTCATCTGCTGCTGCACGTGTATTCCCTCTCAGGCGCATGACATCCTATGGGAAGCGAACAGCATTGCAAGTCATTGATCGTCTTTTCTACATGGGACAGGCTGATCCAATTGAAGGGCTCAAGAAAGGGATAAAGATACTTGAAGATCGTTCACATAAGAATTCACAGTCCTGCATCTTGCATTTGTCTGATAGTCCAACAAGATCATACCATGCCATGAACTTGCAATTGCCTATTCCAATACATCGGTTTCATGTGGGATTTGGCTTTGGCACTTCTAATGGCTTTGTCATTCATGAATTTGAAGAGTTTCTAACACAATTGTTGGGTGGTGTAATTAGAGAAATTCAACTGAGAATTGGGGAGGAAGCCAGGATCATTAGGCTTGGTGATCTAAGGGGGGGTGAAGAGAGAAGGATTTTGTTGGACTTGGGTGAGTTTGTACACGTTTCTGTTCGGTATAGCTATGTTGAGGGAGAAACTGATGAATGCATCAAAAAGGGGGAAATAATGGTGAGTATAGAGGATAAAAGGGAAACAACATATTATGGCGACACAGACACTGCTTTTAGCATTGGTGGTGGAAGGACCAGCAGTGTCGAGAGTTGGGATTATCATGATCCTTACATGGCCAGAAGATGGGCTAAGCATTTGCATGGATACAGGTTCTGAAATCTGAATCCGGACACCAACCAAAATCCTACTGTAGATATGGATACTTCATACATTTCTAAGGGGATTTTGGTCATGTAGGAGTAGGACTAGCCATTTCCTGATCGTTCAATCAAGTTGCCTCTGCTCATTGCAAAAGGTCTTTACTATAGTGGCTCCTTAATCCACATCTAAGATGTAAAATATATATACATAATCTTATTCTTTTGGTCCAATATTTATACTCTAATTTATGATGCCATTGTTGAACTTGTCAGCCACATGAATTTCAATATTACAATATTATTATTTACGTTTGCGTATATAACACCATTTGTCCTTTCTTTACATATCCTTTTAAAGTTTAAACCATTCGATTTTGATCCTTATAGTTTGAAAGCGAAGTCTCTGTAGTCCCTATAAATTAAAATGTTCTATTGTAGTCCTTAGTCCAAAAATCAAACCGTCTAGTTCTACGATTAATAATTTTTTTAATGTAGTACATATTTTGGCTTAAATACCCTTTTGCCCCCTTAACTTTCAAACTTATGACAATGTGTCACAGACTAACAGAAGTTAGTAACGGCTCCGTTAGATTGTTGACGTGGCATTGTTATGTCAGCCTCATGTGGCTGTTAGGTTTCTATCCATTGGGGGAAATGTCCCAAATTTGAAAATTAAGGAGGCAAAGTGTCCCAAAAAAGGTAATAATGCAAATTGAAAAGGTAAGGGAGCAAAAGGGCATTTGAGCCTATTTTAAAGTCATAAATAATATCAATTTATCAAATATACAATAGATTAACAGTTAAAATAACATTAGCATATTGTTCTAAAAAAAATTAGCATAAATAGTTAAATACTAATCGTCAATGGAGGGAACAAAATATTTTGAACTTCTGATTTTCAACTTTTACGGACCAAAATAGAATGTTGTAAATGTTGGAGACCAAAATAGAATATTTGACTCAAAATTTAAGAAACATTGATGTTATTTACTCTCTTTTCCGAAGATTAAGAAAAGTTTTTATTTACATATGTCCAAAGAGGAGGATCCACTTACACAGGTGTAAAACTCTTGTTTCACACTCTTTTTGGACCCTTAGATCTATTTAATCTAACGGCCAGGATAATTTCAATTTAAAAGCATTTCCTGTTTCGCATGTTGCTGATCAGTGATCACGGGCTCCTTCTCCTCATCGCTCTAAAGCCTTCAACTTTATTTCTTCTCTTTCCTCACCCAAACTCTGTTCTTTTCGATTCTTCCTTTTTCCTAAACCTTCGATTATTCAATATCATAACCATCTTTTCTTTACAGTCCATACAAGATATAATTGAATTCTCATCTCCCAAACTTCAATTCGCATTGGTTTCTTTTACTTATTTTTTATGTCAATTCCAAGTTTGCATTAAGTTGAGATTTTAATGGTATTAAATATGGACAACACAGTAAAATTTGGACTTCGCAAACAGGAGAGGAGTTGACACATGCCTATTTCCTGAATTAATTTTGTTTTTAAAATTCAAAACTATTCCATGAAGGATGCATGTCAACCCTTAACCCCACGTATAGTATTGTATAATTTTTCATAAAATATTAGGATTATTATACAATACACTGTCAGTGTAAAATTTGGATTCCACAAGCAGCTTAAGGACGCATCCATTTTCTTAATTAATTTTGTTTTTAAAATTCAAAACTTATTATATAAAGCACACATGTCTTAAACCCTGCATGTGTAGTATGTTAAATTCACTGATAGTATAATTTTCCTAAAATATTATTATTATTATTATTATTAGTATTAAAAAATTAGAATTAATAATTAATCAAAATAATAGCTCAAGCTTTTAGCCTTAGGCCCATTGTTTTCAAGCGAGCTGGACTGTTGGAGTCCAAAATAATTCTACAAAGCTCGATACCCATAGACTCAACCACAGCAGCAGCCAGGCCAGCGGGGTGGGTGGGCTTGTTCCTAGCCATGGCTTTTGTTTCCTTTGCCCTTCACTAGACTCGTTGGTTAGTGGGCAGAGCACAGCAGGAGCCAGGAGGCCAACTAGCGAAAACGGCTTATTGCTTATATACTGTTATAAAAGTAGAAAAACAAATTTAATCTCTGTTCTTAATACGTGGGCCATCGGCCCACATGATAAGTCAGTATTTTTTTAGGAGGAGAGCCCACCACATTGGGGCCCTCGCGCGTCGCCCGTGCATTACACTACTGCTCGGGCCTGGCTGGCGCACCCCACAAAAAAAAAAGGGAAAAAAGTATAGAAAAACAAATAGTAGTATGCCCGAACCCGAAGGCCGAAGGGGCATCCCATGATCCTCTACTGATGTGTAGCCAAAAAAAACAAATAGTATAGTATAGTATAGTATATTATAGATAGATCCACTTAACATCTTGTTTTTTTTTTGGGCACAAACACTTGACATCTTGTTTAATTGGGAAATAGCGAAGCTGCGAAGCGAAATCTATAGGGAAGGACTAAGGAGATGTCTCATACCCAGACTTGTTAGGGGGTTAAAAAGGAGAAGAAAATTAACAAGGAAGAGAATGGATATGTATCATCCAAGGCTCCAAGCTCATCTTCATCATCATCAGGAAGAAATGCTTAAGAATCTCAATCACAAAGGAGGCATCGGAGAGCCTTGCGTCGTCTTGACTTCTGATCCCAAGCCTCGTCTCCGTTGGACTGCAGACCTCCATGATCGATTTGTCGATGCCGTCACTCAACTTGGCGGCCCCAATAGTAGGAAATTCCATTTCCTTTCTTTTTTGCATTTTTAAATTCTGGGTTTTTAGGTTTCCCTGTTTATTTTTCTGACATTGTTTTATTTTATTTGGTACCGGTTCCCGTTTTACATTTTGTATTTGCTGCTGGATGCAACATCTACAAATAAAAATGAAACCCATTTCTTGCTTCTCCATTGAACTTTTTGTTCTCCCCCTTCGTTTTGCTCTTCCATCTACCCACTTTATTTGTGTTTACTTTCCTATTACCTGCTCACCTTTTGTACAGTATTTCCTTACCCCCTGTCTGAGATACATACTAGATTTCAACTTTGGGACATGCTCTACACCCTATGTTTTTAATTACCGAACCAGTTTGTACAAGTTGAGGACTACAGGAGCGAGTTTGTGTTTTTCTTGCAAAAGTGTGATCTGATACTATAAATTAGCCTTGAGACTGGTAGTAAAATTAAGTTTTCTACAGGCCAATAGCAGTGTATTCTTATTTTCCAAATGTAGATGACAGAAAAGAGAGACATGTTAATTATCCCAAAAAAAAAAGGAAAAGAAAGACATGTTGCACTTCATGAATAGATAATGGAGTTGGAGAAAAGCATGTTGCTTTTCATGAATAGAAAATGAGGAAGAGAGAAGTATGTTGTTCTCTATCAATATAAATGTGTTTTTGAGAAAATGAATTGGTAGAAAAGTTTCTCCGATTCGGCTCAATACACATAGAAATTAGGGCAAAAGGGCCAGGGAGTAGGGAAGGTGGATTTAAGGGGTATAACAGGTAATATGGGTCTTTGTTTAGTGTAAAAAAATGATTCCTTTATTTCCTATGGGCATCAAACAGAAATTAAATGAATAGTCAAGGTTAATTAGCTGACTCGTGTCACATTCAAAAGTTGAAAAAAGAAATTTACAGGTCTCAATAAATAAAGGAGCCTAAGAAATTTGAATCTTGACCTTAAATAAGGTCCATGCAAAAGGCATATCATAGCTATTTATTTTAATGTGCATTTGTGTATATGTGGCTTTGCTCAATTTTCTGCTATCTCTAATATTATCTTGTTCAACAACAATTTGTTTGTTCTGCTGAGAAACAAACTATCCAACTATAGCATCCCTTAAGTTCTAGCTAAAAATGTCTGAACTAGTTTGATCTTAAAGAAGTATTTGGTTTTGTTTATCTAACTCTTTTGTTATGTGCTTCAATAGAAAAAACACAATTTTATCTTAAATGTACTACTTGAACTCATATAATTTGGTGTGCTGATGACTGGTTTTTTTCTTTCTCAATGTTGTACTTGTGTTTGGTTTTATGAGTTCTTTAAGGAAGTCTGTCTGCATTCTCTAGCTTCCTTGAGTATTTTAGCTATTCAAATTCCCACTTTCTTAAGAAAGCTGCGCACTTTTCTTGCCAAGAAGTGTCTAATGCATGATCTTGTTGGAGTGTTCCATTTTTAGCTATGTGGAAAAGGTTGCTCTTTTTGAAAATCTGCTTGGCCTACTTAGTTTTTTGTTTTTTTTTATAATAAAAATTCTTCTTTTCTTATATGAAAAGTTTCAATCACTCATAAAAAAAGTGTTGTTGTTTTTTTTTTTTTAGCTTATGTATGTTGTTCTTGCAAAATTATTATAACATTGCATTATCTTGTTGGAGTCTTCCATTTTTAGCTATGTAATAAAATGTTGCTCTTCTGGAAAATCTGCTTTGGTGTATGTCTTTTTTTTGTTTAGTAAAAACTCTTCTTTTCTTATATGAAAAGTTTCAATCACTCGTTTAAAAAATGTTGTTGTTGGTGTGTTGTTTTTAGATCAGTATTTTTCTTCTTTTGACTGATAATAAATTAAATCTGCTCGAGCATTTACACCATCTTGCAATTAGATTTTTCCTGATTATGTGTAATCACTGTAGAAGCTACGCCGAAGGCTATCCTGAGGACAATGAATCAGAAAGGACTAACTCTTTTCCATTTAAAGAGTCACCTCCAGGTTTCTTAATTCTTTTCGATCTTTACCATACACCTGGTGATTTTTGTTGAAAATGCTTCCCTCATTGGTATATTATCCTTTGCTATTGTCACTGTGTGACAGAAATACAGGTTAGGTAAGCAGTCGGGAAAGGATATGAGTGAGGGACCAAAAGATGGTAGGTAAATTTGAAGTTTCCTTCCATCAAAGATTATTTAATTTCTGCCACTCTCTCAATCTTACTCATGAACTAAAATTATTCTTTAGTGACTCGTTTAAATTGGTGGAAGTTTATCTAGAAAATAATTTTTAAGTCAGTCATCTGATAAGTATCTAATTTCTGGCTTATTTTTCATTTCCACTTTTCATGAAGGGATATCAGCTTCATACCTTTTGGATAGCCCCAATAACTCTGCCCCAAGTTTGCCAAGTTCTGACGTAAATGAGTAAGACTTTCATCCATTTTCTGAGAATTATGCTTCTTCCCTCAGCTTCAAGGCTAGGATCAAATCTTAAGCTTTGAGGGAAATGAATTTTTGTGCAGTGGTTATGAGGTGAAAGAGGCGTTAAGGGCACAGATGGAAGTGCAGAGTAAATTGCATTTGCAGGTTGAGGTAATTCCAACCCCACCTCTCTCCCTCTTTCCCCCTTCTGTGGTGCATTTTTCTTTTCTGAATGTGGCTATGAAGTAGGAAAAACTGAGTGAGTGCCAGAATGTTTCCGGGTTTTAATTCAATTCTACATTTATTTCTGAGCTTGTAAATGTTGTCTTGGAGAAACTTATTGTGAAAACTGAGGCTGATTATGCTATCAAAAATATAATTGATTGATTGTGGGGAAAGGCCCTTGTCAACATTTAGGAAAGAACCCTCCATATTGTGTGTAAAGTCCATTCGCAAACTCTAATCTTATTGAATTCTCTTGTATAGGCTGAAAAGCACTTGCAGATTCGCCAGGATGCAGAACGAAAATATATGGCAATGCTTGAGAGAGCTTGCAAGATGCTTGCTGGTCATTTTATCGGAGGTGGTGCAGTTATCGAAACAGATGACTTAGGATTTGGTAGTAAGATGAAAAGAAATTATACTGTTGATGCACTTGGATTTTACTCACAGTCTGCTGAGGTGGTAAATGCATGTGGCCAAGATGAAGAAATGCCCTCTGGTCTTCATTCACAGAGGGCCGATTGTTCTACTGAGAGCTGCCTAACTTCTCATGAGAGCCCAGGAGGATTGACAATGGAAGGATCTCCTGTTGAAGGGGAAAAAAAGCTGCAGAACTTGGACTCAACGTCTAGATCTCTGGTGTGGGGCGATGCCAAGGTTAATCCCCATGGGCTAACTGGATATGGCATGTAGAGATGGAAAACGAGTTTTTGCTCAAGTTAGAATGGTCAAGTGTAAAAATGCTAGTCTATTCATGTCCACGGAGTTGGCAAGAAATCCAAGTCTAGAGATGACAGCAACAAGTTGTCTCGAATTTGTAAATTCAAATATGAATTGGTTATGCTCTAAATATGAATACATTGAGTCTCTTAAACGTATGTGCTCATATTATTGGAAATCCTATTAGATTCCTCAAGTCCAAACTTAGAATTCTTATGCGTGGATTTTGGTTCGTTACAGGTGATTTTGGGGCATGGTGGCAAATGATAGTGAAGATTTTAGAATGGCTTGGTTGGGCGAATAGTCGTCGCAGTTACATGTGTGCTGAATTAGAACGATGATTTATTTATTTTTTTGTTGCTGTGAACATGAAATCAAATGAGAGTTACCTTTCTTCCATCCTCTAAACCCACTAATGTCCGTCTCACAATTTGGACCTGTCTGTGACCTTCTGTGGGAGGGCCAAGCTCTTAACCACTGGACTGTTTGTTAGGGACTGAATTAGAACGATGATTAATTATAATTATTACAAGTTGATCGGCTAGCGCTGACGCGTCGAGTATTCTTGATTTGTGGCTAACAAATATTCTAGTTATAAAGTTTTTTTTTTTTCTCAGTTCTTATGATATATGTGAGTAGGTGGTTAACAAATTCGATATTTTGAGCAGATCTTATAATTGAATAATTAATCTAGCAAAGTAAAATAATAGTGCCTTAAAACATGTTATTGTAGAAAATAAAAGTTTTTATAATTGGTGTTACTATCGCTTAATTTATCGAATAAAGATAAAAGATATATTGCAATATAAGAAAAAACGATCATTTCATGAATTTATACTATAATCAATTCTTTCTCTTTTTTTTGAAAAATAAGACTATAATCATTATATTTGAACATAAAATATATAATAATGCTTTTTTTAAAAAAAAAAAAACCTCAATATTGCATTCATGGGATAAATTTACTTTTAAAACCACAATTAATTGTGTTCATATTCACTTTTGGTAAAAAGACCAAAAAGTAGAGTTATCCATCTCAACATTAACCAAAGTTTAGGGCCGTAAAGTAATTTGGTAGGTAGAAAATGATTAAAATGTTTAATAATCTAGTCCCTCATTAACCCAAACATGAGATTAAATAGTAAATTCATAAGTCTGGAGGAAAAGGAATGGTGAGAAACTAATTGAGGGCTTAAAGTAATTTGGTCAATGGAAAAAGACTAAAAACTAAAATATTTAATAATCTAGTCCCTCATTAAATATTTAATAATCTAGCCCCTCATTAACCCAAACATGAGATCAAATAGTAAATTCATTGAAGCAATAATGTTAACATTAATAGTACTTTTTGGTAATTAACCAAGTGAGAAAAGACAGAAATGGATAAAAAAACGTTTAAACCAAGCCTCCTCATCGATTCTCAAAAGGGGCGTTTAGTAATTTCATTCGGTGTTTCAAATAATATGTAGTATAGTATATATATATATATATATATTATTATTATGATCTTTGGTAAGACTATAGAAAGGGGAAAAAAAGAATTAAAAAAACAGAGAGAGAGAAGAGAAAGAAGAGAAAGAAAAGGGCGACTCCCCCACAAGTTCACAACTAGTAGTAGTAACAAGGCGGGGCGTAGAAAATCCAAAAGCGAATCATATAAAAATTGAAATCGTCATTCATTGACATTCACGTAACAATCAAGACGAAAGAGACGGAAATTGTCGGAATCATTGTGGGGAGGGGACGGAATATAATTGGGTAGATTCCGTCAAAAGGCCGGTCGCTACATGTCAATCTTGTAACTTGTTCTTGTCTTGCGAAGAAAATAATCATCATAAATAAAATATTTTGACTTGTATTTTCTTTTCATTTGGTATTTATCTAAATTCAAGAAAAGAATTAGCCGGTTGGAATATCATACATATTAATAATTAGTTTATCTTAAATTTTGTAAAACCTAAAAAGATAGTTAAAATGACCTAAACATTCCCACTCTCCATTAATTGCATTCATTTTCTTTCTTTTAACCCTTCAACAATTAAGGGTATACCGGTATAGTATAAATGAAAAAAATTAAAAGAGTATTGATTTTCTAAATGTTCTACTTATTATGAAAAAAAAAATATATATATATATATATTATAAATGTTCCATTGATTTTGAACTGGGGGAAGTATTATAGAGTTTGCATCAAGTCATATCTTTTGAGGGTCCTCTCTCTCTTTGTGGCACCTTACAACCTTTATGTTGAGCATGGTAGAAATTGGATCCAATGCCCATTTGCCTCAAGAGGCCCATCAAGGCTCATTAGCCTCTTGACTTTGTATAAGGTAAAAGTTAATGTATATCTTTCATTAAGATTTTACTGATACTTCCCCTAATATTCTCTCTTACATGCCATTGGAGCTCTTTCATTCTAAAAGTTGGGTCACGATATAATTTGACATCAACACTTTAAAATTTACAAATGCAAAGGATGATTTTACTCTATTGTGCCAGGGAGTCATTCCTCTAATGATCTCTCTTGCAAGCAAACTCAGAGTTTTCTCTTATCATTGAAGTTGGGTCATAACACGATTTGACATCAACCCTTTAAAATTTACAAAAACGAAGGAGGTCTGAATGAGGAGTTTTGTAAAAAGAAAAGGATAAATAAATATAAATAAAAGTAAGGAAAATTATATAATGCACCGTCAGTGGATTAACAGACTACACATGTGGAGGTTAAGAGTTGATATGTGTCTTTTAGGGAATAGTTTTGAATTCCAATACAAAATTAATTAAGAAATTAAACATGTGTCAACGTCTCAACTCACTTGTGGAGTTCAAAATTTACACTGACAATTTATTGTATAATTATCCTAAAAGTAAACATAGGTTAGAAAAGAAAGAGTCGAAAAAAATACAAAATCATGACCCTACTGTAGGTTGCTTGCTTACAAACATGGAAAATTATACCATGGAGTTTAGCAGACTACACACATAGGATTTAAGAGTTGACATTTAAGAGTTGACATGTATTCTTTAGGAAATAGTTTTGAATTTTAAAAACAAAATTAAATCATAAAATGGGTATGTCAACTCCTCAAAAAATGAGTATCTCAACTCCTCACCACGCTTGTGGAGTTCAAATTTTATACTGTCAATGTATCAAATAATTACCCTACATACATATTAGACTCATAGCATTCACTATGTAAGTGTGAAGATTAACAAATATTGAAAAAGTAGAATTGTGGAATTGGTAGTTTATGGTAGTATTTTTTTGCACAATAAAATTTTTTAAATGGGTAATTTTTTTAATAATATAAATAAAAGGTAAATATCAAATTGGGTGATTTTTTTTTTAAATTGATAGTTTTTATTTTTTAATTTTTAAATCTTTTAAAAAAGGAGTTTGTCTCCAATCAACTCATGAGAACTGGTAAGGCAAACTCCATTCTTACATTATAATTACACATTAATATAATTACTGTAAGTATAGATAGACTGGTATCAGTATTCAGTATAAGTATAATAGTATTTTCTCTTTTTTGTTTTTGTCCCTTTTTATATATATATATATATATTTTTAAAAAAGCTAAAAATAAAATAAAATCGTGGTTGTGGCCTGCCCTGTAGGGGTGGGTGTCTCCGAGTCTGATTCTGAGTCTGCTCTGCCTCTTTGGACTTTTTTCTCTATCGATTTTAGACTCCAAACATTCCTTTTGATTACTTTCCTGGGTGCTAAAATTCAAATTATAGTTAGGTCGAGGGGTGAAAAAACGAAATTTTTTTTTCAAGGGATGAGAAGTTCTTAGATCTGCTTATGCTTCTGGTACGCTCTCGTAGCTCCCTACTTCTTCTTCTTCCCCAATTTACTTTTACTTCTTCTTCCTTTACCTTCCATTTGCTTTCTTTCTTTTTCATCATTTACAAAATTGATTGCTCGATCAACTTCTCTCTTTCTTTCCATATATCACGCTCAACCCTAACTCATATGAATATCCTATTTTCTATTTCATCACATATCTATTCATCTTATTCCTTTTCTGCGCTTTTTTATTTTTCTTTCTTTTTTTCTTATTATGATTATAAAAAAAAACCTATGTTAAACAATAATCCTTCCTCGGTTTTAGGCTTTCCAAATGCAAACTGTCAGAATAGAATTAGAAATTATGTTTGTATTTCATTTGTTGTTAATTGGGGATTGGGGTTTTAAAATGCATTTGATCAACTCAGTTGAATGCATATCCCAAAATTTCTCAGAACCACCCCCAATTACATCCCCTTTCTATATGTGCAACCTGCGCCCTCTTTTATCTTAATCACTACTATTTCCTATTTCTATTACTCTCATTTCACTCACGCTCGGACGGTTAAATCTTATTCTACATACTTGATCAAGAGGAACAGTTATGACTTCTCAAATCACCTTTACTTCAACACTAAATTTCAATGGTGGTTTTTGGTAATTATGAATTCTTTGATTTCAGTCGTTCTCATATCAAGTAGAATCATAATTAGGATTTTGCTAACAACTGCTATTAAGTTGATATCATGAAACTATTTTGCATTAACCTAAGCAGTTGACAGAATTTTTATGGCACTCTCCACCAAATTTTCAATATAATTATAAGAGGAGGAAGCACGCATGAGTTAGTAGGCCAATGGGCTTATATTTCTTCCAATCTTGCTTTCCTCTCCCTTTCTTGTCCTCTTCTGTTTGATGGTGAAAATTGCGTCTATGATGCGTTTGTGCTTTCCACCCCCCATCCCCCACTTTTTAACTGTTGTTGTATATCAACATGGAATCTTTTGGTTTTTTGCATTTATTATGCTCTTACCAGTCTCTTTTACTGCCCATTGTTTGTAGATGAACAACAAATGTATCAACCGAAGTCTGTTCCTAGTTCAAGTTTAGTTCGCAGCAACTCATTAGTTCATGGTCAGCCTTTAGATTGTGGTTCTAGCCAAATGGACCCCCTAAGTGGAGGAAACAGCCTCACCAACAACCCTAATCTTGCATCAAAGCAACGATTGCGCTGGACACATGAGCTTCATGAGCGTTTTGTTGATGCAGTAGCTCAACTTGGTGGGCCAGATCGTGAGTCTCATTGGAGAACTACCTAGCTGTTTATGAATCCTTAGCTCAAATTTGGTTGTACCATTAGATTAAATATAATAGTAAAAATAGATGATTTGTTGCAGGTTGGAATTCATGCTGGATTTCTTTTGGTATACTATTAATGAAATAAGATATCTTAGACAAATGGAAATATAATTCTCTAAATTCCTGGAAACTTTAATTGTTATAGGGATTTCATAACTTGAACCTCTTTCTTCATGTAATTTCCTGTCAGCGAAAAGTTGTTTATAAAATCTTTTTTTCACTTGGTAAATTGCATGGGAATGCATGTGGTGGTGTGGTGGCTTGCATTTATTGCATGGACATGGTCATTCAAAAACTTTTCATACCTTAAAAATTTTCAGGTTTCTGTATGGAAAATGTGTATGGTGATAAACAAGTTCTTCCTTTTTCTCCCTCTCAGGAGCTACACCAAAAGGAGTTCTCAGGGTCATGGGTGTACAGGGTTTGACAATATACCACGTCAAAAGCCATTTACAGGTATATAATTATATTCTTCTACCTGATAAAGACTGTACTGTATTATATACATGGGTTTGGGAGTTGCCTAGGGGGAGTAAGGTCTGTGTTGAGTGGTTAGTGTAACATTCCGGGTTCTTTTCTATGGCTTTTGTTGACTCTAATCTTATTATGCATCCAGAAATATCGACTTGCGAAATATCTCCCCGATTCTTCGTCTGATGGTAGGCTTATCTGATTTCTCTTTAATGTACGCAAAATGGTCTAGTTAAAAAAAATTGATGCCATTAAGTTTATTCTTCATCTTGAGCCGAAACTTTCAACTTCAAGGTGATTTGATTTGCTTTGTACTAAATTTTTCTTCCTATGTTTCTGGTTTCTTCTATTTGCTAATGAAGGTAAAAAGGCTGACAAGAAAGAAACTGGGGATATGCTTTCCAATTTGGATGGTTCCTCGTAAGTGAAGCTGCCGCTCTTTAATTTTTATTTTTATCCTTTTTTCAAATATAATTTTTCATATATAGTCACCAGCTGTAATCGCTCTTCTTGGTTTCAACATATTTCTTAAAGTATATGTTGGAAGAGTTTATGTTTACATTCATAATAAAACCAATCCATGAGACAATTGGGAAGTTAGATATTCGAAACTGCCAACCACATGAATGAAAAAAATCTTTATTATTTATCATTTTAGTTAAGCATCCTTTTATCTAATTATTTTGTCAACATAATTGTAGTTTTGTGTTTTTCTAAATCCAAAAGAGATTTTCTCGTTTGTAACTAAACTAATTAGTTGAGACTTGTGAATTCTTGGATAGAATTCAAGAATAATGTTTTTTAATGACCCGATTAAATAGGGTATGGCTATCCACTAAATGGGAAAGAAAAATGATCTAAGGTTTCTTTAGTGACTTTAGGTTGCATGGAATCCCAATGATAGTAGGCTACCTGTTAAAGTTCATAAATTGTTTAATAGAATCATATTTTTTTTCGAGTTAGTTGAATTAATTTTTATCAATGGTTAAGAAAATGCATTAACACTAATGTTCATTTAAATCTTAGCTTTGAAGTTGGGCGTCTAAAGCATTTTTAACTAAATATGTGGGGTATTGATTGTCAGGCTTGTGTACCTCAATTATGGTTTGTTTTGGGTCGTTGAAAATTAGGAGGGAGCTTACCCACTGCCATCTTTACCATGCCTGGTGTACAGAATCAAAATTAAAGAGGGAAAAAAGGATATTGTAATAACTTCCATTCTCCTAATCCACCAATGAAAAAACCTACAATGTGTTAAACATCCAAGAAAGGAATTTTATTCTTTAAATGTTGAAATATCTCAGATCTTCAAATAACTGATGAATTTTGAATATCTTAGTCTTGAGGGTTTTTCTTCTTTTCCCTGTTGCAGTGGTATGCAAATTACCGAAGCACTAAAGTTGCAGATGGAGGTGCAAAAGCGCTTACATGAACAATTGGAGGTATGTTTTCCTAATGCAAATTTTAGAATTTATTTGGTTCTTGTCGTTATTGGCCTCTTTTCAATCAGATTTCAGATCAATTTATCTTGATTGGTTGCTGTTGTGTACGAACAGAGGCTCGTAAAACTAAATATGTAGGTCATTCAGATGTGAATGGTATTGAAAAGTGTCAATAACATCAACATTTAGTGTTTTTTTTCCTGTGTTCTTTGATGAAACTGGAACAATTTGCTAAATTTCCGTGCAGTAAGCATGTTAGACACAGTAAATTTTCAGATGTGTTGTATACGTTGAGTTTTATCAATCTGTGTTCCTGATCACTTACAAAGCTTGAAATTTTTCTGCCCCTGATGTTAACAGGTGCAGAGGCAGCTACAGTTGCGGATAGAGGCTCAAGGGAAGTATTTAAAGAAAATTATTGAAGAGCAACAACGTCTTAGTGGAGTCCTTGCAGAAGCACCCGGCTCAGGAGCCTCGGTCCCAGCATTGGGTGACAACGGCCTGGAGTCTGACAAGAAAACTGACCCTGCAACTCCTGCCCCAACTTCAGAATCTCCTCTACAAGATAAAGCTGCCAAAGAAAGAGCCCCTACCAAGAGCCATTCTATTGAAGAGTCTTTCTCATCTCACCATGAGCCTTTGACCCCAGATTCAGGTTGCCACGTTGGTTCCCCAGCAGGGAGTCCTAAGAGGGAGAATTTGATGAAGAAGCAGCGGGTGAGCATGGCTGGAGGGTTTGCTAAACCTGAGATGGTGCTTCCACACCAGATACTGGAGTCGAGCATAAGTGCGTCCTACCAACAATCACACTCAGTTTTCATGACGAGAGAAGAATTTGATCCTTCATCTGGGATTTCGATCCGAAATGATGACCAATTGGATAAGGCTTCAGGAGCTGAGCTGTAATTTTCTGTGCTGCATGGGATATATGTTCTCCATTTGATTTTGGCTGCGTGTATTTCTGGGAGGAGATTTCTGATTAGGTTAAAAAAATATACTTGTTAATGTCTAATGTACGAGATAATTAGGCTCAAGGAAGTCTGTCCCTTTATACTGATTTTTCAAGCTTTTATATAGTGTACTTGAATTTTAATTCTAAATGAAAAATTACTGTGAACAATGCCGGGGACATGGCTTACATATCCTGCCATGTCAATTTACTTCTTCTAGTTGCTGTGTTTGCTTAAATCTTACACTTTAATATCACTGGTATGTTTCTGCCAGTCGTGCGGCACTGAATATGTTGATTGTGTTTAAGATACTAGTATTATTTTTTGAGCCAATGAGGTTGCCTCAACTGTGAGGAGGCAAGCGTGGTTCAAGTGCTCAATTCTATCTTAATCTTGATTTGGGCAGGTTACACTTGGAGATCCTCAAAGATTTTTATGCAGTGAGGATGGAATTCCAAGTAGCAACCTATTAAAAATCTTCGAGGATATTGGATGCTACCAGATTTTGCATTTCGCATGAAAGTACATAGGCAAGGACCCATCGATTGGAATGAAGCACAGGCACCAAAGACTAGCATCATCTAAAAGAGCCCAAGCGCATAGCCACCATTCCAACCAGAGCATACCATGATACTTTTTCTTGGTATGGAGAGCGTCAAAAAATGAGAAAGGATGGGAGTTGGGCACCGCAGCAGCGGATGTGGTGCGTGTTAGGAAGCCTTTAAAAATAGAAGCAAGGTAAACTGACTGGAAAGGAAGAGCATTTGAGAAAACATAAGGGGGCAAGGAATGGGCGATCATGCCGAAAAGGAGACCATATATTCCAGAGGCATCTCACATCGCCCAGGCAGCCATACTTGGCATTACCTGTTGAGGATCACAAGTTAAGATATAGGGGACGAGAGAGTTGAGGATGCAAGCATGAACGATCTCGCCTAGTTTGGACCTTTTTCTCAAGTGGTTGCACTTTCTGAACAAACCACATCGTTTATTTCATATATCTCTACCCAAAACTTCAGTCATCACGCAAAACATGGATGAGCGCATGTAAGGAATTCCACCAACATCAAAACTTACTATTGCACACAAATTGTAACCATACAAACTGAACTTCTGAAACAATCCCACTTGTCTTACGCTGGAAGTACCTAATTTCTATACAAAACAAATTGTTCTTACTTTGCACAAAAATAATATTGAGCCAGGGCAGGAGCAAATAATCATTTACAGCTCAACACACTGTTTATGACAAACATAAGAACACGGATGCTGGCCGATTCTGATGCAGATGTACTGGGCAAGCTTTGTAGATGATCCACTATCTGACAAACCTGCCTAAAGATGGGTAGCACATGCATGGCAATCATTGAATCCAAGGGGTTTATTGCAACAGCTACATCAGTCATCCATGCCAGCTTTCTAGATGTTTCCTTATTAATATCACAAGCCAGTTGCTGGAAAAGAGCCAGCAAAACTCCTTGGCTCAGTGGGCATGGTTTCATTGACAAAATTCCTTGCAGATCAACCTGTTCATCATAGAGCTAAGTGAGGTGTGAAAGGAGAGGTTTCTTTTATGCAAAAGTAATGTCATCACTAATTGAGGTACAAAGAACTGAAAGTTTAAGACGCTTCAGCTATTTCATATTGCTAAGGAAAACAATTGAATTCCAATGATATCAAATCACTTCAAATACACAACATTTACAATTAGCAAGGCCCCTTCCTGGCTGGGACCACCAATCATTCATATATTATCCAGCCATTAAATGATGATTAGAAACTTAAAATGACCATGAGTACACATATCCAATGGCGTATACAAACAAAGCAAGACTTACCTGAGAACACAACCAAGAAACAATCGAGACATCACTTCTGTGCAGGGCTGCAGTGAATGCTTCATCATATTTCCGCTCAGCTATCATTCTTGAGAGTTCTTTTGTTGGATCCACATGTGCCTCAGGCTGCTACACATGTATAACCCTCACAGTAAGGCAAATAAACATGAATTCTTCTAAGTTGCAAATACACTGACTGAATTTATACTTCATTTATAACAAAAATAAAGTGGTCTTTGAATAAAAAAATTTCTTCTTTTCTATTACCCACTATGCAGAGGGTAAGGAAGGAAAAGAGAGATCAAGCATACCATCTCATGTAGATGAGCCAATGGTCCATTACTCAACTGTGTGACCAAGGGACTTCCTGCCTTGGAGGTTGCACCTGCAGCTGCAATAGCTAGAAGTTTTCGTTGCCCATCAGCCAATTCTCCACTTAAGGTCTGTGTAATTGAAGTTGCTGAATTAATAGCATCCTGCATACATACATAAAGCAATTCATATTAAAAATAAATAAATAAACTCAGTTGTACCAGCAAAATCTATCATACAGCGCAAAACTTTACATAACTGTAAAATTAACTGGTGAGAACTTGATACCTCTGAATAAATATCCATTCAAATAGATATCCTACTACAATATAACATAAAAAGCTTCATCGAAAACATTTATCGGGAACAGAGATCCTACACTATAGCAGCACCATATTCAATAAAATTTTTACCAGGTGCTTGATACCATATTCAAAGTACAAGCTTAAGCTGGCAACAGGATTTTGCATAAATATGGCTGGGTAAAGGATACCTCTTGTCATTACATGACAACATTCAATCCACAGCTTAAACTAGATGGTAAAACAGGAATTCCGAAAAAAAAAAAAAAAAAAAAACCTAGATGGTAAAACATTATACAGAAGCTCATACTAGAAAAGATATCGGCAATAACCCAAAATTTATACCAAACCCAGTAAGAACTAAAATCCACATAAAATGAGACGAATTCAATAAATTTTGGTCATACCAACAAGGAAATTGCATATAACAATTTTAACACATCAAAGTGGGAATTAGGTTTATTATCATAGAAACCACAGAGCTTACTGTCACTGGTTTAGCATACCCGTAGAGAAACAGCAAGAGAAGAATGAGCATTCTCAAACTGCTGCTGAGCAGCAGTTGTATGTTTTATTAGCCCTTTCTGAAATGTGACATCAATTTGCTCGAACATAGATTTGCATGACATCTCAAAGGCGGGAATAATCGAAGATTCCAAGCTAGACCTCAGTGCATCCTGCAAGGACAAATCCAGCATTGTCTGTCAGCAGAAGACCAATACATTAAGTTCATACTGTATGAAAAATCATTCCAACCAAAAGAATAAGTTTCTCAAATTCAAATTTAGATTTCAAGGAAATCAAATAGATTATGGAAAATCAAGAGGGGACCAAAAATAAGCAAATCTTACAGAGACAGAATTTATTTACAGGAAGCACAATTGAAGGAAAAATAAACTAGAAAATTCAGCACAGCTTCTAAAGCCAAAATTATATCCCTCTCATTAACTATTAGGAGAACTTAGGCAAGGTATTCCTTATGATCTACTTTAAATCCAACAGAGGATTTCATCTAGAAAAATGGTAGCAAAAATTTCAGACATAAGGAAATTTAGAGTAACTACCTCCTATTAAAAGAAGCTCATGCATTCAATGGACCTACAACTAATCAATTGAAGGTAGAACAATTCAGTTTCCCTGCCATTTCCTCTACATCAAACTAAAAGCTGATGTTCTTGGTGGAAAATTGGTGCTACATGGCATAAAAAATGAATTTACAAAGAATGGCAAGCTAAAAACCTATTCCAGACTCCCTAAAAAGGTTATTGGACAATGCAGTGGTTAACTGAACCTTTAGACAAGATTATGAACAAATTTCCAAAAGACATCCGAATGCTTTATTTTTCAAAGAAGAATATCCTCACCAATATGATATTCAACTAAAGAATTTAGATTAATGCCTGAACCTTCATCATTCAGAAATAAAGTATACTCTCATTCCCATGCTTCAAAAGTGGGAACAAGAAATCTTGGGAAGTCTCAAGTGACTTCAAATAAAAACAAAAGAGAGGATACATAGACCAGAAATCACCTGAAGTGCTTGTTTTCCAGAAGTTTGAAATTGTGCTTGGATTTGTCTGGCCACTGTAGCTTCAAGTTTGGAGCTAACTGACTTCTCTAGTTGATTAACTGCCTTCTCTCCTACTCCTTTCTGCAATATACCCAATTAAAAACCACATTGAGAATATGACACCTAAAAGGGCAGTGGCCCACAGGAATGGTATACCATAGTTTACTAGACCTTAGAGGACCAACTTCCCCAGTCAAAATGAAGCCAATAGATGAAAGAAAGCTATCCAAGCAACAAATATAGGGGAAAAAATCTCAGGCTTTACTGAATTGTACCCAGAAAAGGAAGAAAACAGTAGGAAATCTTTACAGCGTGATTTTCCATTGTAAGATAAGACAAGGGTTCAGTTAAGACCTATAAACCTTTTAAGTTTTAAGGTAAATTATTTGGGAAATGACTAGTTCCCGAACCTCGAGAAAATGATACATCGAATACTTTTTTTTTTTGTGATTATTAATCCACGCCAGTATGTAGCGGTTAGCATTTCTTTAAAAAGAAATTGCACTTCCTGTCATGGCTTTATGCATTATGGTGAATCTATCCAAATAAATAAACAGTTCACCCACAATAAGACAACAAACACAATGAGATGTCAGAACACGTTGGCTGTTTTACCTGGAATGACTCTGTAATAGCGGAAGATATACTTTTCTCAAGAGTGGGAGTAATAGCACGTGCTACAATAGAGCCAACTGCAGCTATTTCCTTCTTCAAGGATTTCTCAAACATGGCTGGCAAGTCCTTGTTTACACAATTGTTAATCAAATTTGTTATCTGCTGTGTACGATCTCTCTCTAACTTCTCATGCTTTGCATGTTCATCCTGGAAACGAGCCCACAAAGCATCCATGTTCGCCTTAACTACCTTTTCAATACTCCTGCCCAAGGATGCCTCGAGTCTTTTCCCTTCTTTGTTAATTGGAGCAGAGACAATCACATTCATCTGCTTCTGCATTTCCTTTTGCATGCTCACTAACTGCTTGATGCAACAAAATCTAATATATTGAGAATATGATATCACAAAACTTAGCATGAAGACACACAGGACATATTATGTCTATAAACAGGATATAATAAGTAGAAGAAGAAAGAATTCCTTTCTCGAAAATGTTGTTTTAATAATATATAAAAGCACACAACCTGCTCGAGTACATCCTGCATGGCTAGCAATTGGGGGAAAGCAGCATCAGCTGACAGAGCCCCGGAACTGCAACCTGGTTCATTAGACGAGTCTGTGGAATTATATGGGCTCACTGAAGGTGAAGATGGGCCAGATAATTGAGAATTTTTCCCCTTGTGCTTTTTCCCTTTGCCAGAAGCTAGAGATGGTGAAACAGTGATGGCAGTGTCTGATTCACCACCCTTTGGGGGGACATCCTTCGTCACATTATGGTCTTCTCCAAAACCAGCATTCAGGGTTCTGTCTGCTTGTCCTGCAATGGCAACATCATTAGATTGTTGAGCTCCCTCAACATCATAAGTTTCAGCACAAAAATCTCTGGCCATCTGAATGCCAAGATTTGATGCTTGAGAGTAGAAGGCCTTTTCTTTTTTATCCGCAACAGTAGTATGAGAGTCTCGTGGACATTCAGATTCAATAGTTTGACAAAATCCTGTCTCACCAACAACTTTCACTTCTACCTCCATGCTTTCAGTATCATTGTTGACTACTACATCTTGGACCCTTGCCTCGCCTGCATTAATATCCTGACTAATCTGGGCATTTTCAGAAGACGAAGCCACTGTAGATAATATCTCTGATGGTGTTACAAGATGAGTTGGATGTTTGAACACTGCCGGGGGATCAGGAATCATTGATATATCATTTTGTGCAATATCATTTTCACCTTTTCGCAATTTTTCACCTAAGGGGATATCAACCTTATTCTCTTTGACAGCATCTACTCTTTGATCAACAGAATGCTCATGCGCTGAGTGGTTACCAACGTTATCAGCAGTTGACATACTTCTAAAACCAGATGACTTTCGTGATAACTTTGGACTTAAAGGAAGCGGAGGGGATGCAGTGAGCATAGTTTCAGCACTACTATGAGATGGCAATGTACCTGGCTTACTTTCAATGCCTGACAGAGTGCTCTCAGATATGGAAGTAACCTCTGAAGAATCCAATTTTTGTGCACGGCTTACCACTGTAGCACTTTCAGAGCTGCTGGAGTGTATAGGAGGAATTGGAACCGAGGAGCTTAGTGTCATCTCAATTGTTTTGAATCCTTGAGATGATTCCTGAGAAGCAGACCCATCAGAGTTCGTGGCATCAAAAACACGAGCTACATTGGAATCTGTTTTCTCCAAGTCTGTGCTTTCCAACGGTGGTGGCAGGCATTGAGACAAGTCCAGAGCATATTGCTGAATAGCCTGTGTTTGAACACAGTAGACTTGCACAGTATGTTCTCCACCTGGCAAACTATCACTTGTCCCAGTGAGACTCAATATGGGCATTGTGACAGTGAATTCAGCTATGTAATCCATGCGAGTTGCTGCTGGATAAGGCCCATAGTCTATGTGTATGGCATATATGGCATTCTTTTTGGCATTTGCAAGGAGAAACAAGCCTGCACGGGGCAGTGCCACAACTTGATTGAAGAATGCATCCTCAACCTTGGACTCTGCAGAACTCCTCAACTCCAATGTCTGGTTACACTGCCATGATTCAGCATCACTGGGCAACAACCAGCCCTCATCACTAGCAGAGGTCCATATCTTTACTTCACGGTTTAGTGGGCCCTGTAAGCAAAAAAGAAATTTGCAATAGACATTTCGCATGATGAAAAGAGCAAAATTCAAGAATATAAAAGGAATATAATAGTAAATATAACAATTGCCCAATAACGTGCCAAATCACTAGAAAAATAAAGGAGTGATGTTCTGTCCACATCCCATAAGCTTACTACAATCATAGAAAATGTTCTACAAAATGGGGGAAAAATACACCTACCCCTGTTATAAGAACAATGTGATCAGGGCGATGTGGGGCAGTCAAGAATGTTGCTGAGTTAACAGGGTGACCATCATGTGGTCTTAATACTGCAAGTGGTAAGGCCTTGCGATCTTCCCAAATCTTTACCTGTCACAAAAATGAGTTTTTCCATGACTATATATGCGCCAAAATGAAGAAAGAAATGCATATACCAACACCGGCTCTAAGCACATAAGCTTGTCGTAAACATTGAAACAAGTCATCCCATAGAATGTTAGTTTTCTGAACCCTAAAAGAGCTCAAATGTAACAAAAAGGCTGTCAGGAATTTGATTGCAGCACTCCACAGCAAGCAAAATTGTTACAATAAGAAAACGAATTTCCATGAAATTGGGTGACTAAAAGTTGTACATGCACTACAAATGGCCCAACATGCATCGCAATAGCCATCAATGCTAGTTCGAATAAAAGATTTACAGGTTTACATGTTAACTTCTGCCATGACAGGAAACATTTGAACTTGTAGGAGCTTTCCCATGTTTAAGAAGTGACAATCATTCAATTTTTTTGCTGAAGCGATCACAATAACAAGAACAAAAAACAGAGAATATGAAAACACTTAATAAGAAAAAGAGTTGGTACGAACCATGCCATCTAAAGAAGCTGAAGCCAAACGGGTGGTCAACCACTGGCACATTGATAACTCAGTAATTTCACCATCATGCTTGCCGACAAACTGAACCCCATCAATAAGCTTATCAACAGAGCAACTAAGTGGTTCCTCTGCTGAAAACCCTTCAAGTTTTCCAACTTTCATGGTATCAATTTTCAGGATACGATTTCCAATAGCAACCACTAAAATCTCCTGTTAGATCATATTTTTTGAATATTTACAATAAGGAATTAAATCATAAGGCTAGAGAATGCAAGACCAAAGAAGCAATACAAAGACATGGCATAATAGTTATTATTTGACAACATAAATTACAAACCCATTTATTACTTGTTTGTGAGGATGCCAGCAGACTCGTGGATGTATTGATTCTTCATGTCCAACAATCTGAATGGCAATAACAACTTTTCCAAAGATTTGTGGTTTATCTTCATCATCAGGGCCTTCATTGATCTTCCACACAAAAACCCGGCCATCAACACTTGCACTGCAGAAAAATCAGAAGATGGGCATTTTCGGATAGCACAAGATGAAGCTAACCTATACCAGGACATGAGTAGAAGGGAACAGAAAAGTGATACCTAGCTAGAAGGTGGACATCCTCAGCAAAGAAAGCCATATCTGTTACTCTCTACATTTGGAAAAGCAAAGTAAACGGATTATATTGAGCTGGTAATAAACTACCATGTAGTAGAATCTGATGGAAGAAAAGAAAGTAGAAATAGAAGTACCTGAGTGTGCCCACGAAGCAAGGATCGGAGGGCGGTATTGATGTTAAGTATACGGATATTCCCAAGCTTGAGACCATAGCAAATATAATTCCTATTAACAGCAATCTGACGACCAAGAACAAGGCCAGGATCAGAAGCATACTTGGTAATGGGAGTGACCTCGAGCTGTGGCTGAACTTCACCGGGCAGCCTGACATGAATATCATAAAGGAGATTGGTGCCAAAGAGATGCCTGCCTTTGGGAGCCTTGCTGCTCAATAATCGGACGGGAGAGGGAGAAGGGGCAGATGGGGTGACATTCATATTCATATTCATATTCAGAGGAGGGGCAGAGGGGACAGGAGCAGAAGGTTGCGATTGAGATTGAGTTTGAGTTTGAGTAGGCGTACCAAAAAAGGCCATCAAGAGGTCGTTACCGGAGGTAGGAGTGGCGGGTGGGGAGGGTTGGGGTTGGGCTTGATAAGGTGTGGGTCTATTGATGTTAAGCTGTGGCTGATGAGGATGCAAGGGATGTTGGTGTTGAGCAGGAGGAGGCGGCGGGTAGGGAAGGTAGTGAGGGTGGTGATGGAAAGGGTAGGGCCCAGTGGGAGGAGGATAAGACGAGGAAGGCGTTAGATAGGGAGGAGGGGGCGGCGTGGAGGATTGAGCTGGGAACGATGGAGATGTGGTCAGGTTGGTAGTGCTAGGACTTGGACTTGGACTTGGTGGAGTTGCTATAACTTGTATGTTTTGATGATGATGCTGCACCATAGGGCTGGAAGAGGGCTTAAACAGTTTGTTCATATCGAATCCTCCGCCTCCGCCACCGCCACCGCCTCCGCCTTGTGGGTGTGGATTAGGAGTGGGACTGGGATTGGGATTGGGATTGGAATTGGGATTTCCAGTGGAAGCCATTCAAATCCAAATCCAAATCCAATAATAACAATACTTTAGTACCGCCCGATAAGACGTTGATTAGATTAGATTATAAAGAAGTAGAGTATGAGTTTAAGAGACAGAGAGATTTCTTAAAAGAGCTTACGCAGAACGAAAGCTAATAGGAGAGTTTCATGGATCTGCTGCTTCGATTCAGATCAGAATCGAATTATGAGAAATCCAACCTTAAATCTCTTAACTCAAGTCTCCTCCTGTATGGGTGACCCAGACTGGACGATGACTCAACGACGCCAATAAACTTTTTTTTTATCATTTTTTTAACTCCTAACATATACTACTGATATATAGTATATGTTAACAGTTTTATTAATTTTGTGCAAAAAGGCAAAAGCCAGTTTTATTAATATATCAGGAGTATTCGTAGCGGTAGTTTATAGTAATAAAATACTAAAACCATTTGGGAACTGCAACTGCTTCAAGGTGAGTAGTAATAGTAATTCATTTCATAGTGAAAAAACTAAAAAGCATGAAACTGAAGCATGCATTTGGTTGGTTATTGGTGGTGGCGCAGCCTTGTTCTTGCTCGGATGCTCCAGTCCACGGTCCAACTCCAGCCTCCCACTCCCACTCTGCACTCTCTGCACCGCTCAGCAACCATCCGACACTACAACTTGGTGACTATCTTTTCTAAATTTGTATTTTGTATTTTGTAGTTTGTATAGAGATATACAAAAAATACACATATATATATATATGTGTATGTACACATATAAATATATGTAAATACCACCCCAAACTTTGAACAAAAAAAAAAAATAAAAAAATACCACCCCAAACTCAAATAGGACCATACTTCATCTGCGACATCAAACCACATCCCTTGCTCAAATCAAACATGCTCCTCATTACCAATCCATAATAAGCATATAATTGCCGATTCTCGTTGAGATAGCCCTGAGCTTTTATGCAACTCGCATTCAGATATTAGTACAAACATATGTAAAACTAAGGGAAGAAGAAAAAAAAAAAACTCCCCATATTTTCACAATTTCTCTCCACCATTGACATCCACAAATCAAACTACAGTGTCTATCAAATTTACAACCAATTCAAGAATACAGCTAAAAGGATTTTACAAATTTCACACTACGAATGGACACGTATTGAAAACCAGTCACGATATTAGGGGTATAGGGATTGTAAAAGATAAACAAGAATTCAAAATACAAAGAAAGCAATGATGTTAACAGCGGTATTTCATTTTTGAAAACAAGAACCCAAACTTCAATTGCAGCAGCCTCCACCTTGAGAAGAAGAACCATCTCGGCCACCTGATGGCCCCGGAATTCCACCATATCCAACTTTTATTCCATAAGACTTCAAACCGATAAGAAATCAATATCAGCAACAAATTTAAACATATTCTATGCAGGAAAGCAAATGAAACAGAACAATTCTTCTTTATTCACAGATTAGTCAATTATTTAGTCTGCATCAAATATTCCAGTGTCAAAAATTTCCTCGACAGGATAATTTTGCAATTCGCACTGCCACAATGGCCTGTTTCAAGATTAAGTTATATCAATCTTATTCACCCGGGAATTTGGACTGATAGCTTGATACTCGAGGATACTTAAGTGTAGGTGACTTTTCTTGCATCCAACAGAGCAGAAAATTACCCTGTGATCCTACATATTATGAAGTTTCCCACTCCCCACTCACACCCTAACTCATAGTTGTAAAGTATCAAAACCAGCTTGGTAAGTTATAACTCCACAATAATGGCTGGTCTGTAGCACCAGGACCCAATTTATTATATTCCATTATTATCTTTTACTAAATGGTAGTATTATCTATGAAATTGAAAAGCAATGACACATACAAAGTGACTGACACTCTTCTCAGGCAAAGAAACACAGACCACATACCTTTAATGCAATTCTGAAAAAAAAAAATACTAGAAGTATGAAATTGCAAGTCTTTGCTCCATAACCAGGTATGTTGAGAATTTGCTTTTAAGCATGAATCATATCATGACTAGAGGATGCAGAGACGGTGATGCAGAATAAAATAGAACATAAAATCCATAATGGGAAAGAAGAGATAACCTCATTTGAGACATCAAAAACTCCATCCTGAATCTTTTTGTATATGGTTGCAGCAGTCTTTATAAATGCCTGCAAAAGGAAGTGAGTAGTCAGATTAGGTTGAATAATTTATAAATTAAAGTTGTTAAGCATATAATTAATATGATAAGGAGGAAAGTTGTTAAGTATGATGGAGATGGACCTCCTCAACATTCTGAGCAGTTTTAGCAGAGGCCTCCATGAAGATTAATCCATGGTCCTTGGCAAATTGCTCGCCTTCCTCAGTGGTCACCGCCCTTCTGTGAGCAAGGTCACACTTATTACCAATGAGCATAATCGTCATGTTAGCATTAGCATGCTGCCTGGCATCCTCCAACCAGCTAGCCAAGTGATTAAAAGTCTCCCTCCTGCAAATGTAGATAAAAAAAATGCTAACTCATTAATGGAGAAGGGGAAATTAAAAATATATATAATAATAATAATATGATAATAGCGACATGAAATATTGAACATTAGGTAATAATAATAATAATAATAATAATAATAATATATAATGATAAAAAAGATGTGATATCAGATATGCAGAATGTAAGCGTGATAAGATAGAGAATGAAAACTGAAAAGAAGTGGTAGGGGTTTACCTGGTAATATCGTAAACAAGAAGGGCGCCAGCGGCCCCTCTATAGTAGGACCTGGTAATGGATCTAAAGGATTCTTGACCTGCCTGCCAAGATTTAAATTTTTGGATATTGATGGGAAATGAAATCATCGACATATAGTAGAAAAGAAAAAGAGGAAGGAGGAAACGAGAAAATACGGTGTCCCAGATTTGAAGCTTAATGGGTTTGTTGTCGATGGTGATCATCCTGGCCCCAAATTCAACGCCTATGGTGAGATCATGCACCGGCTGAAACCGCTTGTCAGTAAACTGAAGAAGAAGGCATGATTTCCCCACTCCTTTGGGAGATGATCGGATCGCATCGCATCAACAAGAATTTGAATTTGCAATAACCCATCATTATAATTATTAATTAATAATTTAACTAAAACTAAATAAATATAAGCAAACTGCAAAAGCAATTTTTATTAATTAAAATTAAATCCAAATGAAGAGGGAGAGATGTACCGGTGTCCCCGATGATGATGTACTTGAAGAGGTAAGCGTAAGACATTTTTTGAATGCAGTAATTAATACACGAAGAATTTTCACCAAAGCAAAAAAAAAAGAAATTTGAGTAAACTTATGATAAGAAGACGAAGATTTGAATTCAGTTTTAAGTTGATGATCCAGCGAAGCGAGTTTAGGCGACAGCCTGATCCAACCTTTAGCTTGCGTAGCCGTATTTGATACTTGTTGTAAATTATTGAAAGAAGTTGTAAACTATTTTTTTAAAGAAGAAATACTAGAACCACTACTACTAGTATAAGCTTGTCATTTTCCCTGCCCCAAATATAGCGAGGCACTGGCTGGTTTACAATACATTACATGACCAATAGTCTCACATCACGCGCCACGCGCCATTAATAGTCATGGGTTCTCCTTTCCAGCATTTCTTTTTACCTGACCGACCCGATCCGAGAAAAAAAAAATAGCGAATTGAATTAGAACACTATTATTCTGTCAAAAGAATTAGAACACTATTAATCATTCATATATATTGTCAAGAAAGTTACAAAATGAATCAAAATAGACCGAAAACGTGATTTACAAAGCCTAGAGTCAGTGAATATATACATGAACTAGAAAGCACTTCCTGTTGACTTTTTCTAACTAACTATAATTGACTTAAGCTAACTTAACCTTAGGTAACTCTACCATCCCCCTCAAACTAAATACCGATTTTGTATTCCAAATTTGGAGAAAACCGTTTTGAAGTTTGTAGTTGAAAGTCCTTAGTACAATAATCTGCCAACTGCAATTTTGAAGTCACTGGAAGCAATTTGATTAATCCAGACTGAAGTTTAGCTCTAACAATATGATAATCAATGTCTATATGTTTTGTTCTCTCATGGAACACAGCTTCGAGCAATATGCATTGCAGAAAGATTGTCACAAAATAGTGGCGTTTAAGAATCCAACTGAATATATAAGTCTTTCAAAATGTAGTTGAGACACTATATATCGTTTTTCCTATGTTTTTCCGAGCTAATTTCCAATTAAATCGAAACTGCATTCTGATACTCGTAAAAAGAAATCTTTAAATCTTATGTGGCTGAGATTTTGGTAGAAGAATATAGATATTCCAAGGAGTCTTGGCGCAAAAAATCATACAAAACTGAGCTGGGGCCCGGAACGCGTTTTTAGTCGAAAACTATGATGGTTAGCACACAATTTCGGTCAAGATTTTGCAAAAATTGACCTGAATGATTTTTCCTCAATTTTTGGCCAAAATACTAATAAAAAATATATAAATCATCGCCAAAAATATAGAAGGGTTTTAACGCTTCGAATATCGTTTTTCCTATGCTTTTCCGAATTAATTTCCAATTAAATCGAAACTGGATTCTGATGCTCATAAAAACAAATCTTTAAATCTTACGTGGCTGAAATTTGGGTAGATGAATATAGATATTCCAAGGTGTCTTGGCGCCAAAAATCATACAAAACTGAGCCGGGGCTCCACACGATTTCAGTCAAGATTTTGCGAAAATTGACCAGAATAATTTTTTCTCAATTTTTGGCCAAAATAATCCTAAAAAATATATAAATCATCGCCAAAAATATTGAAGGCTTTTTCACGCATTGAATACCGTTTTTCCTATGTTTTTCCGAATAAATTTCCAATTAAATCGAAACTGGATTCTGATACTCGTAAAAACAAATCATTAAATTTTATGTTGCTAAGATTTGGGTAGATGAATATAGATATTTCAAGGAGTCTTGGCGCCAAAAATCATTCAAAACTAAGCTGGGACCCGGAACGCGTTTTTAGCCAAAAACTATGATGGTTGGCACACAATTTCGGGCAAGATTTTGCAAAAATTGACCCGAATGATTTTTCCTCAATTTTTGGCCTAAATACTAATAAAAAATATATAAGTCATCGCCAAAAAGATTGAAGGATTTTTCACGCTTCGAATATCGATTTTCCTATGCTTTTCCGAATTAATTTCCAATTAAATCGATACTGGATTCTGATGCTCGTAATAATTGACCCGAATCGAGATTTTCCTATGCTTTTCCGAAAAAAACGTTTAAATCTTAAGTGGCTTAGATTTTGGTAGATGAATATAGATATTACAAGGAGTCTTGGCGCCAAAAATCAAATAAAAATGAGTCGGGGCCCCGAAACACATTTTTAGCCGAAAAGTGTGATGGTTAGCACACGATTTCGGTCAAGATTTTGCAAAAATTGACCCGAATGATTTATCCTTAAATTTTGGCCAAAATACTCATAAAAAATATATAAATCATCGCCAAAAAGATAGAAGGGTTTTAACGCTTCGAATATCATTTTTCCTATGCTTTTCCGAATTAATTTTCAATTAAATCGATACTGGATTCTGATGCTCGTAAAGAAAATATTTAAATCTTAAGTGGCTGAGATTTTGGTAGATGAATATAGATATTCCAAGGAGTCTTGGCGCCAAAAATCATACAAAAATGAGCCGGGGCCCCGGAACGCTTTTTTAGCCGAAAACTGTGATGGTAGCACACGATTTCGGTCAAGATTTTGCAAAAATTGACCCAAATGATTTTTCCTCAATTTTTGGCCAAAATACTCATAAAATATATATAAATCATCTCCAAAAACTTTGAAGGATTTTTTACGCTTCGAATATCGTTTTTTATGCTTTTCCGAATTAATTTCCAATTAAATCGAAACTGGATTCTGATGCTCGTAAAAACAAATCTTTAAATCTTATGTGGCTGAGATTTGGGCAGATGAATATAGATATTCCAAGGAGTCTTGGCGCAAATAATCATACAAAACTGAGTCGGGGCCCCGAAATGCGTTTTTAGCCGAAAACTATGATGGTTAGCACACGATTTCGGCAAAATGCTCATTTTGGGGCTAAACGTTTGCCGCGATGTTCGGTTTGGGGCCAAACGTTTTAATTTGAACAAAAAGGGGCCAAACGTTTTCGGGTCTGCTCAAATTGGGGCTTTTTTCTGAGGGAATTGAGGCAGTGATATACACGCGCCTTAGTCGCGATTATAACATGAAATTTAATATATTTTAATATTTAAAAACTATAATTAATTTATAACTTAAAAAATAATTATTTTATTTAAATAAATTTATTATTTATTTAATCCCTTCCCTTATCTTCTTCTTCCCACTATCCAAACCTTAACACACCTTTATCAGCCGCCGCTTGCCTCCTTTGCTTCCATAGCCACCATCGGCTCTGACATCGCCATCGTCAGCCCCTTTTCTCTCTCTCTTTTTTTTTTTCTTTTTTTCTCTATTCTTATCTTCTTTCTCTAATTTTTTCTTCTTCAAAATCGAGCCCCATTTTTTTTTTCAATTCGACTTCAAAATCGAGCCCTCTCCCCTGTTTCCAAGTGGGGTACTCTCCCGTCAGTGGAATCGACGACGATATCGGCATCAATGACAATGCAACCGCGAAAGACCCATCTGGCGCATACTTTCTTGGCCTGCCCCTTTTTTTTCTTCATTTCTGAGCCGGTGCCAGGTCCCGGCGGTGTTGCTACGCTCGCAGGAGGTACAGGCAGCGGCGGCCTGCATTGCGAGCCCGCATGTTTGGTGGTGTTTTCCATTCTGGGTGTCACGTGGTAGCCTTCTGGAGCTTCATCTCCTTTCATTCTGACCCCGGTCGATAATGCCTCTTTTTCTTCCATTCATTTACTTTATATGCTTTAGATCAAGAACAACAACAACTAGGTTGGGCAAAAAGAAAAACTCCAGCTGCCTTAAACCTTTAATACCCAAAACCCCTATTAAATATTCAAACTTCTTCTGAAATTTGAGTAATCAGAAGATTCAAAAATGAAAAGAAATATTCTGAAGAAAAATATTCTACTCACTTACAGAGTGAAAAGCATAGAAGAAAAAAAAAAGGAAAAATGTATGAAAAAGGGAAGAACTTTGATCAAGATTCAAAGATCAAAAGAAACCCAGTTTGATGAGCATGAAATTCCGTTTACTTCTTAGGGAGAAAGATAATTTTGTGGCTTAGTTCTCACCATTGCAGAGAATGCACAAAGCTTGCAAATGGTAAAAATATTTAAGAAAAAAGTAAAGAAAAAAATCGAGAATTACACAGAAGAAAATTGCAACTTTTTGGAGTGAGATAAGATTTTGTTCAGAAAAAAAGAATTATAAAAATATGTAAATATAGTATAAATGATTTAATACAGTGATTATTTAATTTTTTTAGCAAATCAAAGAATGACACATCATCAACCCTTTAAAGAATAAAATATAATAGTAGTACTAATTTTTTTTTACATATTTACAAAATCCATGTCAGACTGATTGAAGAAGTTGTGTGGCAGACTTAATGGCCACGTAGGATAGTTAACGGCGCGTGTATTGTACCTGTCATTTTCCATCCAATAAAGCCCCGTCATTTTCCATCCAATAAAGCCCCACATTGAGCAGGTCCAAAAACATTTAGCCCCTTTTTGTTCAAATTGAAACGTTTGGCTCCAAATCGAGCATCGCGGCTAATGTTTGGCCCTAAATTGAGCATTTTGCCCACGATTTCGGTCAAGATTTTACAAAAATTGACCCGAATGATTTTTCCTCAATTTTTGGCCAAAATACTCATAAAAAATATATAAATCATCTCCAAAAAGATTGATGGGTTTGTCATGCTTCGAATATCGTTTT